>JAVLVB010000580.1:865896-950954 GCA_032876305.1 Orestias chungarensis | reverse complement strand
TATATATATATATATATATATATATATATATATATATATATATATATATATATATATATATATATATTCAAATTTTTCAATCTGCAAAACCCGCTGTAAATACTTTAGGATATGTTAATAATTTTGATTTTTAAGCTGATTAAAAAGATACAAGAGAGTCTCTTGCCAAAGCAGTGGAGGTTTTTTGTAATTGGAGATGGGGCTTTTAATTTAGAGGAAGATCCCATGGAGGGAGGGACATTAAAAACCCCCCGGAAAAGATGAATGTCAATTTCTTGAAATTTTTTTGTTCCTTACTTGCTTAATCACCCCTGTGGCTCCGTTTTGGATATTCATAATTGGAGCTACAGCAAAGTTAATATGATTCTTTAATCCAAACGATGTTTGATCCACGCTGGTTCAAAGAGTACAACACAGCACTCGAGTATTCTGCACTGATACAATTTAAGGCATAAGTTCAGATTCATAAAACCTTGTGGAAGTCCAATAAAGAGCCTCTTTCAGACACCCGTCGGAAATGCCAATGTTTAGTAACTTGTTCTTTCCTGGTCACCAGGCCTCAGTCCCATTCCTGGAAGTCTGTGTGCTTTTAAAGAAACTCCTCCTTACATAATGGAAGCAAATGCTGATTAATGCTGGTTTGATTAGGAATCTCAACTAGAATCAAAAAACAGATAAACTGTACCTTATTGTCATATATTTGTACTTGGGTTTGTTTCCTAAATTATGAGAAACTGAAATTACCTAATCGTCTCAGCTGGCTAAGCTGACATCACGAAGATATCACTGAGTCTTCGTTCGAGGATGCCACACACGGCAGCATTCTGAGAAATCACTGCAGAGTGGTTATCAGTTCCAGGAGTATAAAGAGCAAGTGATCTGGAGACACTCAGTTTGTAGATATGGAATTTAGAGAGAAAAACTCAGACAACTAAATCTCTACAAGCGGGCAGACGGTAACACGAGGTGCAGCCAGAGAAAACAGTGAGTAACAAGCCATCGCAGAAACACTGTAACATGCAGGATGTTAGCATTAGTCTGCAAACAGAAGTGTTATCTACATCTTAGAAGTGTTTCATCAAGCCTGTACACAGTGCTTTGTGCTTGCATTGAAATGTTTCGTTCAAAGCAAAAAAAAAGTAATGTAAGTATTTACAGTAAGCAACACCTCTCTACTTAAAAGAGGCCTTTGCTCTAGTTGATCACAACGTACATCAACCCGTTGCAGTTAGCGAGTCTTTTCAGTCTGTTGTTCAGTCAAGGAGAGGAAAATCAATTGAAGAAAATCCTAAAATGTGGTTGTGTTGTCATACCGACTCACAAATAGTTCTAACAACCGAGCAGTTAAATATGAAATAACAATTTTAATGCGTGGGCCACCAAAAGTCTCACAGTGATTGAATTAATACAAAGAATTTAGGAGAGCTATGTGGAAAATATTAAATAGGTACAACATTTCTGAAGAGACAACAAAGGTTAATCAGAAAATAGTTGACAAATTTACTTTAGTTATGTACGCCTGAGAGTTTAGCATGAACTTTAGGTCAGATAGACATTTAAACACCATTCTTTGTTTTTCTCATAACTCCTCCCTTTTAGCTAGATTTCCAATGCAATTTTTTAAAGTGTTTCTCATCATAACGTCTAAAAATCTTGGACAGCTTTGTAGTTATTATGAGGCTTTTGGATGATTTCTATTTGTTCTTGCCATTCCTTCATTTCCCTGACTTTCATCCAGTTAAACGTGGCTGACGGAGACGTTGATGCCAGTGAAGCCTTATTTACCGTGACACAAACATCCTTACCTTTGACGTTGAAGAACATCATCGCCTTGTCAGACGTCCCTGGTGCACATGGGTTTTCAGAGAGACTGACAGAAATAACTGGGCCAAAGCACACTTCTAAATATGCTTATACTGTGTATGGGGATCAAACAGGCACTAAGGGTAAAAAGTATAACCAAACCATGTTTGTTCTTTTCACTTTGTCCTGATACTTCATATTGGCTATCAAAGCTTGTGATTTATGACTCTAACATATTTTTATAACTTTAATACTTCTGTTTGTTTGGTTTTAATACAGGTGTAGATTTTAAGTAATCCCAGACATGATAACCCTATGGGTGCGTAAACGGAAGGCATTTGAGACTTCTTCTTTCATTTCTTGAGAAAGTTTTCCTCTCATCTTAAATACCTTTTCAATTTTAAACATGCTTTGAAATTTTAGGCCTATCCTTAATTTGCTTAAGATTTGCTGTCTAGCAGGCATGTGCTGTAGCGCCCTATGTTCTCCTGCAGAAAAAGTGGACAGATTTGCAGAATAAAAATAAATAAATCGACAGTAGTACTCAGACCTTTGCAGCTCCTGTGGTCACCCCGGAAGTGGCTTGACTGAGCACAGACAAAATAAGCATGCCAGTCATGATAAAAAAAACACACTGAAACACTAAAGTCCACCCCAAATATTTTTTTTTAAATCCCTGAACGCATAGTGCAATACTCAAGTTTAACTAATTAATTAAGAGAAAGACTTTCCTATGCTTTTGTCAACACACTGTTGACTGGTAGTGCAAAGACACTTGTAGTTAAAAGTCATATCAGAAGTATGAAGAAGATACAGGAGAGCCTGTTTACTCTTGAACATTTATAATAAATCAGTAGAAGTGAGGAAAGTAAAGGTTTTGTTAGTGTCCCAAAGTGGAAAGTGAAGCAAAGACTAGCGTTTTTTGTTAATCTGCTTAAGACAAAAAAACAAAATAAAAACATAAAAGAGGATGCCGTTTTTCTCAGAGGGACAGTCACTGCACATTAAACATCTTAATTTAATGGGACTTAGTGCTTTAATTTGGCTTAAGATAATAATTAGAAGAACGATAATACATTAACTTTTCATAATGCAAAAAAAATATTACTTCAACTACAGTAGTAGGATGATGTTTTGCTTTCCCAAAATAGAGTTAGGGCTAGGGATAGGGTTAGAATTAGATTAATTTGATCGTGTTATATAAATTACTCTAAAAACATTACCTTATAAGCTAACTTATATAAATACTCCCACTTCATTCTCATCTTAGTCAGTTTGGGGGGTGGATTCAAGATTCCTCCTGTCAAAGGTTAATGCGCCCCTTGGCAAAAGTAATTACCTAAGCCAGGGGTCCCCAACACTGATCCTGAATATCAACTGTCCTGCATGTTTTAGGTGTTTCCCTGCTGTTCTTCTCCTATTTTGAATAAATGGGTGATTAACTGGCTTCTGCAGCAATTAGAGATGTATAATATGCGATGGGACCTGAGGACCAGGGTTTGGAAGCCCCTGACCTAAGCAGTAATCAGTCCATAAGACATAGGCAAGCCTGTAAGACTGCCCCCTTTTTAAGAAGTCTAAACTTCATAATTGATTTAAAAGCGTATTACATACTGTAATATGTTTTGCCATAAGCAGAAGAGTAAAAGTAAACAGTGTCTAAAATTGATGTCTATCTTTTTTTGGCAATAGATTACACAGACTAAAAGCAGCACAGACAGAAATGCCACAAAATAAAATGCACCCAATATTAAATATACTACATTCCGTACCATTACATTAGGTAGTCCAATTGCATTGTTCAAAACTACAAGGTTACTGGATTTATTCAAGTTTTTTTTTTAAATAAATTATTCTCTCATCAAATAAGCCATGGAAATTTTTTGTGAAAATACCGATTCCATTAATGTTTGCTGTTGGGTTTTTTGTCCATTAATAAATAACAGTTTATTGCAGTTCTTATTAAATGACAAGGTAACACTAATGAACAACAATATATTACATATCAAAGTAAATTAATCCCCCCTATTCTTTATGACTAAATCATTGAGCTAATGACACATGATTGTCTGATTTATTGTTAGCATTTACAAGCAACCGCTGACCGTTAAGTGTAGTTTTATCAAAGATAGATCTCAGTCAGTTTAACTTTGAGATATTGTCCAAATATTATGTTTTCCACACTTCAATTCAACATCTAGTAACTAAAGCCACTCGCGTTCACCTTATTAATCTCAAACTAAACAAATCTCCTCTGACGTTGTTTATTTTTGGCTTATGTGCTTTAAAGCTCTTAGATTAAAGATTACGGTTTTACCAGACTTCACAGTCCTGGTTTAAGATTCATTATATTTGGTCCCATGATCTCAGTTACTGCTGCGAACAATACAAGTAGGTACAGAGTTTGAATGGTTGGAATGTTCAGCTCACAGTGTTTGATATTGTAGCTTAAAATAGTTAACCTGAAACAAAAAAAGCTTTTGTTCTGAAAGTACAACCACGTCCTGCAGTCTGAATACAATGCTGACTTTTTACTTCTGACCGAAGCCTGAAGATATTCAGAACAAAACACTGGTGTTTTTTCCCCCAGTTTGTGTGTCGGTTTTCCTCTGTACTGTGTGCTTTTATTTGTTTTTTTCCCTGGATGAGAAGTTTTTGTGGATGAGAAGTTGGTCACATGCTTGAATTATCTATTCGCAGGGTTGTATGACTCAATAACAAGAATCAGCACCGACTGAGAGAACTCTGTAAAGGAGCAACAAAGACGTATCTGGAGAATGGAGGACAGAAGCGAGGAGGACTGTGCGCAGGAAAACGGACAAAGTGACGGCACGAACGCCAAACCCAGCGGCTCTCCATGCACCAGTCTGAGGGTACATGTGCTAATATCATTAAAAATGTTAGGATTATTTCTGTCCAACTAGTGGCTTTGGTGTGCTGGTTTTAGTGTTGTTACAGAGTCATGTGCTCTTCTGGTAGCTATGGGTCTATCTTTATTTAGTAAACCTGATTGCAGCATCCTAGCAACGTATTTAAATTATTGAATACTAAAGTTTAACCAATTAAGCTGTGTTTCTTTACAAAAATGCACCCCAATTTCCACAGTGTAATGTTTCACTTGTTGATCAGATGTTTTCAGGCTCTTACTCTTTTAAAAAACCTTACCGTCATAGCTTGAAGTGTGTCATCATCAAAGTATCAAAATAATATGTGTTGTCCAATAAACAAATAGTTTTTATCCTTTCAAGTTTGTATTGGCTTAGCACCGGTGGCATTTATTTTTTCATCAGCACCAGCGCCTCACAGATCAGAGCTCCATATTAACTACCCCGTTTTTAGCCCCTAAGCTTTGAATGCAGATTATTTTGGGATCATAAAAGTGGATGTATCAGGATCATAGGTCCTCAGTGCCTTCCAAGCTCTTAGTTTAGTTTGGAGCAGCAAAAGTGACAAGTATACTTGCAGCATTTCCCTGATGTCCACTATTATCTTCATTAGATTCAGCTGAGTAACATTACTCAGATTAGATAGACTCTGGGAGAAGATCATGTGATGTTCCTGCTCAGTGGGCATCACCGACTTATGCTGCACTTGATCTTGATTGCTTTGGAGTGGTTAAGGGTTTGTGACTACCTCCATGGATGGAGCAGGGGTGCAATATTGATGGGACGAATCCAGCGTCCCTGAACATCATGGGGTCCTGTTAGTTGATGGTGATGAATAACGAACATGCCAAGAATAATGGATGTTTTTCCCGCATCAGATATTTTTGTCTAAAAGCAAAAATGCATGTCCACAAGGAAGGAGGTGCAATAAGGAACAGAAGATTATGATGAGCTATTATCTAGAAAGCAGTGTGGTTTGTAAAGAAGTTTTCTTTTTTTCACATTGACCAACTACTATCTACTAGCAATTGGAACGATAGGAACAGCCAACTATGGTCAAAGCACAAGAAATATCAACTTTGAAAATGTTATAGTGCATTCTGTTCAGTGAAGAGCAAATTGTTTCTCTCTAGCTGTCTGCTTTTCTGACAGGTGGCTGATCTCAATGAGCTCTCATTCAGCAGCTCTCCAAAGGGCTTATTTGCTTTTAACTTGCAAAATACCAAGATAACGGGGTCACAGCCAGTACAAGTGGAAGTAAAACATAGCAATAGTAATAACCATAAATAAATTATATTGTAGATGTGAAACTGATTGGAAGGGTAAACGGTTTGTATTTATTCACTTTATATGGGAAAACAAGCAGGTGCTGTGATATGACCTGGGAAGAGATAGCTCTAGCACACAGACTATTAAGTATCAAAAATACATTAGAAAAAGCCTAGAAATTTGGATAGCTCTGTCCAATCCTTGTCAACAGATCATAAAAGGTTGTCAGTTCAGTTCATACAACAAATTGACACTGAATTTACTTAAAAAAGACTAAACAAATGGGTCAGTGGATGATTCAACAACAGAATCTTCCTTAATAATATCTGTGCCTCTGGTTTCCTTTGGTACAAACTACCAAAAGTGCAAACAAATAACTTTGGGTAAAATACAGGTGCCATATTGGATATCAAGTTTGATGTGCTTCATGTAGGCTTGAAACTCAGAAAATCAATTTTGAGAACAAGCTGCATGTACTTTTAGAACCTGCTAGAGATATTTTATTAAATCCGTGAGTTTTATCGAGCTATTAGCTGAAATCATTTACTGTGTGGATTTCCGAACTCAGAGAGCATTTTCATCAACCACCTTTCAAAAAATGAGGATGATAAGATGCATGTGCACATTAAAAACCATTATCCCTTTTAAGAAGGTAATCTGATTTTGAGACATTAATGTTAATTGTTTTTTAATTTAGTAAAATTTATTTATTGGACACATTACTCTAACGATTAGATGTAAAACCCATACTACATGTTTTAAAAAGCAAAAGACAAGTCTTTTTCACCCTTTTAAGTTACTACAGTAAGTACATTTTTCCGGATTTACAAGCTAAATTAGAACATAATGAATTTAAAGTTTTGACTAGGCTTCCAAATCCCCTTTGATAATATCAAGCTTTTGATAGCATGATTTTTATTATTATATATGGATATCTTGTCACTACACTAGAAACAGCTGTACCCCTTGTTCTGTCCAAATGCAGATGTTGCCCGATGCTCGAGAGCTAGTGTTCAACCTGGCTGAATTGAATGACTGGTTAATAAGCAGGCATTAACAAAATATTCTGGCATTAAAAAGAAGACTTTTTGCCATTTATGTTGGGGATTGCAGTTAAAGGGTGGTCTCTTGGACTCGAAGAACCGTAAATCCTGCAATTTAATAAAAAAATTAAATAAATAAATAAATGAATTTGATTTTAAACAAATGAAAAATAACTATTCATACATATTAAAAAATGACAAATTTGGCCTCAATTATATGTTTGGGGTTTCAACAAAATGTACTCTTTTATTCTCTTCCACATCTCTTATTCTGTATAAATCTCTGTAGAACATGAAGACAAACCCTCAGTCTACCTCAGGCTATTCCTCTGTTTTTTTCTACCAAGAGCTTCAAACATGCTTTTTAACAGGTAAATAAATAGAAAAAAAAGGAAAAGACCAAGCAAAAGCCCTGGATAAGATCAATCCTTGTAGCTGATTTTTTTTTTTACAGACATGAAAGTGGTGTGAGACAATGGTGTTCAAGCAGCTTATCATAATACAGGCTGTTGAGGAAGGAAAGAGTTATTTCTTCTCAGAATTGTTTAGTTCCCCGAGCGATTGGGTGAGATAGGCACACCTCGCTCCATCACTAATCTGGGACTCAGAGTTATCCTCCGCTTTTGTTAATTCCCCCAAATGGGGTAAAAACTATGGTGACACAATGTCTTAGTGTTACCTCATTTTCCATTGATTTCCTGGAAAACATACGATCTGAGAACTCTGTCTAACTTTTAAATCGGGTTGTGTACCATACTTAGTGTGAAATGTCTTTGTTTTTCTTTATGATTTCCAGTTAAAACATTTGATCCTACCTTTTGGGCTGATAATAAAACCAACAGAACTGAATAGACAAATCATACCACTGATTAAACTGAGAATAAAACTTAGAATCATAATTCATGAATAGCTCTTTTAAATGTAAAGGATTTATTTTAACTCTCAATACTTTTACAGTATTCACAATTGATGTATCAGTAGAAGGTTGATGTTGAAAAGTGATTATGTTTTTTCATCAGGAGGAGATAATAGTGGGAGTCGTGATTCTAATGTGGAAGTAGTGTTTTACAGAGATAATCTAATCTGTTCTTGATACCGCTGTGTCACAGCTTAAATCCTTGATGATTGTGGATTTTCACTGTGTTTGCAAAGGGCTGCCAGATGGTGCAGCCCCAGAACACAAATGCCTTTTAAAAACAAAAGGAAGTGAATTTCATACAGTCATCTTTTTATATTTTTTTCCATGAACCGGTGCAGGTTTGAACTCTAGGTGAGGCAGAGTGCTTTGGTATGGTTAGCATGGTCATCTCAGGTTTCAGGTCACCAAAGCATACTAGGTTACTAGGATGCTAGGATTCTCTGGACTTTGCATGTCACAGAAACCAGGTTTTATAATATTTTGTTCAACATTGTTAAATAAACTATATCCAAAAAAAACTTAATCAAATGCACGCACTGGGAAATAGATATCCACTTAGAAAGCTCAAATGTCCAAAATCAAAAGTACCACAGTGTGATAAAAAAATAAATAAACTGCTTTGTAAAGTTATGAATACTCCATTGAACTTTTTAAATGTTGACTTGTGAAATTTAAATATTTTCAACTAGAGCATAGCAACCCTCTACCACATGTTGGATGTATTTTCTACATGACATAGCAAACTGCTAATAGGCTTTGTGTGCCTTTCTCATAACAATAGCTTAACATAAGAGCCACATTTGTAGGGAGCAAGAATATTAATGACACTATGAGATAAAGAAGACACCAATGGACTTTTACTTCAGGATTTTGGATTTAAGTTGCCAGATTAAATTGCATTCCAGAATTGTCTTATATTTATGTACATACATTTTAAAAACATATTTAATTTTCCTTAAACTTTATCATTTTTTATTGTATTGCATCGAGATGTCACATATCAACAAAAATAAACATAACTTTGTGGTTTATTAGCTTGACACAATTGGATGAAGTTTGGAGGAAAAAAGAAGGAAAATTTAATAGTATTTCCTTGTTTTACCTGTCTGCTAAAGCAGACACATTCTTGACAGCTTAAATAAATAGCCTTTTGTCGACCGCTCACAAAAGGGTCTAGATTAGTGTAATGATAAATGCTAATTCATGAAATTGGGGGTTTTCCGGAACCAAACAAACGGCCCACTTTTTCTCTTGTTGATTAGTTTGTCAGATGACAATATATGCCATTTTGATTCATTAAAAAAAGAAGAAAAAATGTCTGGAATCAAAAAGGGAATCAAACGTATATGCATGCCTGTTTGAAATTCAGACCCCCAGGAAATACACATGACAACTTGCAATAGTTAAAGCCCCCAAGCCAATTCTGGTGGCCAGCGTGCTCTGTTTACACTGAGGTGCTCTGTTCCACTTTAATCATGTGAATGAACTATGTATGAGAATGTGCTTGGTTAAGTACAGCATTTTCTCTTTCACAGTCTGAAACCCCTGATGAGGTTACATGCGAGGAGCTTTGAATATACTAAAACCTATTCCACTGTGGCTGACTTTTTCTCTTTCTAATTTGCTTAATGTGGTTACACTAGAACTAACAGTATAGTCAGCTGCCTCCAATTCAACAGTCACTAAAAAAGTAATAATTATGTTTACCACTTAAATAGTTTGGTTTATTTAACATACGCTTCACAATGATGTGCTGTAAAGCTATCTATTGGGTTAAACATGCCTAAATGCGTAATTTGACAAATCTCGCAAAGGGCTCTTGCAAGACATTTAAAATAATTTAATTGTTAGTGCAAATAGAAATAAATCTTTGAAGTGGGCCTGGTGTTTGTGGGTTTTAAATACCACGGCACCCTTGAATATTGCCTACATGGCAGTTTAAAGTGCTCTATGTATATGATAAAAACCTAAAACTGTAACCATTGGGTAAAGAAAGCAGTTTCAGAAAAGTCAGAATTTTGTCATACACCATCATCAAAATCGTCAGCATGAATCATTATCAAATATTGGAAAAAAAGTAGAATGAATCAATTTTCCAGTAATATTTATTTAAAAGCAACGCCAAACAAATAGGCTTTCAGACTTAATTCAAGGGAATAATGTCAAGTACCACTGCGTCTGGGTCTATCAGCAGGAGTCCATTGTATGTGCTAAACAATGAGAATTATCAATTTCAGTTTCCTTGTAAAAATGCAAAACAGTTAAACTGAATACAAAACGATCTCTTGAAGAGAAAAAATCCCACCAAACAGTAAGACTGTCCGCATAATGGAGATGTGTTCCTTCTTGTTACTACTTCCATCTGTCACAGACATATTAAAGTAGATGACAGCTGTCTTGTGATCCCCCAAAGTTTCCATCAGCAATAACAGAGCTTCCCAAAAACTTTGATGTGAGGAAGATCCGTGCCGGTATGATGAAGATTGCCTTACCAAAAAAAACTGTGATAATGTAACTGGGCTGTTTTTACTAGAGGTTGCATTGTGAAGCAGCTGTTAGCAGTGTTATCTTCACACAATGGTTAGATTTAAATCCAGGTCAAGGAGAATAACCTTTTTTCTTTTGTTCAAGCTAAGAAGCAGATTAGTCATTTGACATATACACAAAAAATTAAAACCAGTCCTCTGTCTAAATGAAAGGGGGTTGGGGTCATTTTGTATCCAATATTTTTAAAAAATACATTTGAGTTTTATACAATAAAGACCACAATGACCACCTCCAAGGTAATAGACACATTTTCACCTTATTCTTGCAATGCAAGTCCCCACTTAACTAAACACAACCGATGATGTGCTCAACGGACAGTTTTTCAAAACCTCCTTCAGGTCACCCAAAAACCCTCTTCCAAAGCCTCTTTAAATTCTTCAAATGCTTGGGTTTTTGCTTCTGCACCCATGAACACTATAATCCTTTTGGCAACCTAACACCAATCTGCTATTTTACAAGTCCTTCGAGCCAAACAAGCTCTAAAGCCTTCATTCTTCATGTAACAGACCTAAAAAACACTTGTCTTGGATAGGACTTGTCCAGCTCTAGATGAACAGTCAACCCTTGTTCTCATGGTTGCGAGTCGATCTTGTTAACACACACTCTTCATAGCCTACAAGACACACTGAGCTGAACTATTGGGAAATCCCTCCATCTGTACCTCATGGTAGTTTGGCAAATATTGATGTGGTCTACAACACATAGGACTGTTTAAGTCATAATTGTCAAGGTGGAAGGATCTGAGTTTAATTTCCTCTAATCAAAACTAAATAAATAAAAGTTTAGTGTGCATCAGGGGGACACTCACCTGAAGGATCAAACCTGAACCGAGCAGGGGGACCTTGGTGTTCTGGTCCAACTGATGGAAAACAAGATGCTCCTCATTTACTTTCGGTCTCACAGATGAATGTACTTTGTCACGGCCATTCAAAACGATCCAATCTTTTCAAACTTGAACCTTTCAGATTCCATGAGCCTTACTTGCCTTGGAAGTTGTAAAAAATACAGAAAGTCTTATCTGGGATAAGTCACTGTAAATTTCAAAATGTTTATGTATTAAGCAGATGCTTTTATCCAAAGCGACTTACAAAGTAGGCAGTAGCGCAAAGGGTCTGGATGCTTTTGGTTACCCTCACTAGTTTTTAGGTTCCAGGTTGGTCCGGTACACCTCTCTGTCAGCTGATCCACTTCGCCACTGAGTGGTCGTCATCTATCGGCCAGATGTCAATAAAAATGCTCAAAAGGGTTTCAAAAGCTTAAAACTGCAGATTTGTTGATGTGGTTACAAAATCAATCATCTATGGACCAAGGTGGCCTGAACCCAAATAGACCTTACCAATTTTGATTGTGACTATACAGATAAGAGTTCTGACTTCAGAGTTGAATAAAAGGATTCTCAAAAGGATTATTTACCCCACCATTCCAAAGCAAATTAGGTAATTAGGCATTTATTTAGTCCTTAAACAATATAGATTTTTAATCTATTCAAAACAGTATCCTTTAATCACATTTTTACCTTGAAAGGGTACAGTATCTCCAATAATTCATAGATTATGACCTGAGTCTCAGCTGTTTCCATTGGCATGGTACCAAATCCACAAACTGCTTAATTATTTTCCTATTTGCTTAGTACAGTAAAGATTATTTGTATATAAAACAGCTAGACAATATAACATTTACAGCACTATTAATGCACAATGCAATTAAAATTGCACACTGGACAATACAATAAACGAATAAAAGTAAAACCATTATTTGAATTAATGAGTTAAAAAAACAAGCTTAATTTTTAATGTAATATTAGGATTTAATGGAAAATTTAAATTGAAAAAAAGGAATATATATACATTTTAAAACACATAGCTGTTTCTGCACATCACAGATTATAATGGCACGGAAAACACACCATTACAATAACCAAGAAATATAGGCATGCACCCATTTGTGACCAGAATTTAACAGGGAACCCTTTATGCAAGTAATGTCTTTAAGAGAAATGCAGGGTAATGTGTAACCAACTTCATCCGGTTGTTAAAATGAAGGTGTGACTCCACAACCTGAACTAGTACAAATACTTAAGTACTGATCACTAACCTTGTATGGTTGGACAGAGAACAATGACTTTCGCTGGAAAACATTCTGACCCATTAACTCATATGACTGATAATTTAGACATGTTTGTTCCAGACCACATTGACTGGAAAGCGTTTGGATGATGTTGTGACACAGAAATACAAAGTTATGTATGTAGCGTAGAATACGTATGCTAAGGTATGTTATATAACTGCAAGTTAGGGGTAGCATTTAAATATTTAAAGAAATGTGTCCCAGGACTGGAGCCTTGAGGATTTACAAATTTTTCACTCAACTGTTTAATAAGTATATAAAGTAGTTGTGGTCCACCATTCTGTAAACCTGTATAGGAGGATGGTTTGCACATAATTATACTTGGCAAAAATTAACTTGGGTTTAGTAAGTTTGAATATTTGTATAACCAAACCTTTTCTAGGGCTGAAATTCCAAAAATTAACATTTTTACTGTCACTTTATTTTATTTTATTCATAAAGTGTTCATTAATATTTTAAGTTAATATTTAAGTTTTTTTTTTTACCCCAAAAAAATGCTGGAACCAACCACTTAAAACACATTAAAGTGAATGGAGCCTCGTACACCAAATGCAATTCTCCCTGCCTGTGACTCCAACCATCCAGTCAATATAGACCAGAGGTCAATATTAGTTGGACTACACAATTAAGGTCATGAGTCACACAGGAAAAGAGATGTGTTGCCAATATAAAGCATGTTTGCTTTGAGAAAAATAATAGCTAAAAACTCAAATAGCAACATACACTGATCAACAATATACTGCTATTGTGCTAATGTTTATAACATACGCTCAGTTAGAATGGTCCATCGGACAGAGTTTAATATAGTTAAACAATATCACCTACCCAAGGTAAGAGCTAAGAAGTATATAAAAAAAGTGCATGATGACCTTGTTTGAGCTCATAAATGCAGCAGAGCCAGGTGTTTAGTTACAGGCCGACATACCCTCACGTAACTATTAATTTGTGTCATAAGACAGATGTTCTAGTTGCAACCAGTGTGTCTCAGGCCACATAGTAAGCCAAAAGAGGAGCTTCTGCTTTAATAAAGCATTCAAATTGTTAATTAGCTAAAAGAACTGCCTTGGCTCCTTTCACCCTTGAATTTGTTCTAACGTAAACACTTCCTCTTGTTTCCCCCTCTCTCAATTCTACAGATGTTTCTGGTAGCATTGTCATTCGCCTATTTTGCAAAGGCTCTGTCTGGGAGCTACATGAAGAGCACAATAACTCAGTTGGAAAGGCGCTTTGACATCCCCAGCTACCTGATAGGAGTCATTGATGGGAGCTTCGAGATAGGTGAGTGGACCTTTTTGTCACTGGTGTTATTTTGTTGTTCCGATTTTTACTTCCATGTTTCAGATCTATTTTCCCTTTCAGTTTTTTTTCCCCACTGAAAATATGAATGGGTCATTCAGATGTTCAGACTGGAGATAAAGGATTAATCAGGTTTCCAAGAAAAAGACACAGGGGTGTGTTTGTGTATGGTGAGTCAGAGTATTGAACAAGGACACAACACACAGGCATCAAAGATGTGCTCAGCCGTAGCCAAGAATCAGCAAGATTATTCTTTCATCATGACTCCCTCATATTAATTTAACGTTTTGTCCACGACCATCCCCATCTCCTTCCTCCACTAGTGATGCTATTTGTGGAAGACAGATCAGCTGACATTTTCTAGCTTTGATCTTGTCATGCAAATCACTTCTCACATTTATCATTTCTCCACAGTAAGAACATCTACTGGAGGTAGATAAACATGCTATCTGTTCAGGGCAACAATAACCACAGAGATACATGAGACATGTTGACATGTTGTATCCTTTAGTTTGAACGAAACACAGACGGATTGTATTTTGGTAAATGTTGACTCAGTTTTACAACAATGAGAAAATGCCACTTTGAGATTTGATTTCGAAACTGTGGTGCAAGGCACTGACAATCCAGCTCGAAATGGGCTGATCCCCCAGGGGAACAAGAGAAACTGAGATTATGAAACGACAGTCTTTAAAGGCAAACTCACAAAAAATCACATTATGGTTTGACAGTGTTGCGAATGTGAAAAGAGATGGAAATAATGGGACTTTTTGAGATCTTTTATTGAACTGTGTAGGTTTAAAATGCAAATACAAAACAGAAAAACACAAATTAGGGCCATAAATACACCCCAAAATCAAATGTTAATAATAAATAAAAATGTAGGGAAATCATTTATCACTACGTGGTTTGTCATCCGTATTAGCAGATCCTCTGCCCGCCTGTTTCTCAGTTTTCATTCCTGCTTCAGAGGCAGCACGAGCCGAGCCACGCTCTGTATTGTGCTTAAGCATCTTGATTGTCAGTAGATAGCATTTGTTGACTCCAAACAACATCCGACCCACGAATTATACCAGCAAAATATTGGCTTTCTTTTGGTTTTCCTTTTTTTAATAAAGGCCCGTGCATGGATATGGTGTTTAGCTGCCTTTGCATTATGGTTGAGCCTGTAGTTAATTTTTATAAAACAAAATGAATTACTTTTATTTGTTTCAGCTATGATACTACCCAAGTTTGAGATGAGATGCAATATCACAGTAGGCTTTAGTCCTCACCTCTTAACTATAGTTAGGTTGTTTGTCTTTAAGACATAATTAAATATCTGATTGTTTTGAGTCCGTCAAAACCACAACGTTGTGGATATCCCTTTCTGAGTCTCACTGCAAACATCGTTGCAGCGAGCCCCACAGCCCGTGGTCATGGACCTCATGGTTCTCTCACTTTTCCTTCCATATTCTCGCCCACAATAGCGAAGAACACAGCAGTGGAGCCGCTCCCAACTGGGGTAGAACCATACCATACCATACCCTGTTAAGAGCAAGACTTGACAATCGATAAGTGGTTTATTTTATTTAAAAGGAGCTACCCAGTTTAGATGTATTTTCTTCAGATGAGAATGCCACATTAAGGAGGCTGTTTGTCCTAAAGGACGTTTATCTTAAGACCGTGTACAATTCCCACTGGATACTCCACTAATGAGAAAAGCAGCTAGTCAGAAAAGATGCTCTGCAGACCGCGAGCCCGACAATCTGGGCATTTAAAAATATGTTTGACAAGATCACAATTTTGTTCAATTTTTTTCATTTTTAGTTCTCAGTTAAACATAAATAAAATAAAAAACAAATTAAAATAATGTACGGCAATGACTGTGTGACCCCAATCCTAAATAGATCTGAATCTTTGACCTAAAATCTTGATATAAATTAAAATTGTAAGACTTCCATTTCATAATTCCTTACCACTTCACAGCCAAAGTTATATCCTAATTTTTGCAATGTTTTCCTTTTTACAGTTTAACATGATTTTGAAGAATTGTACAGTTTTGTTATTTTTGTTTAAGGTTATCATGGAGAGTCAAGCACACAAAAAATCTGGATCAAGGAAGATAAATTATCGCAGTTGTTTTAACTTAACAGACTGATAGGTGCAGTGCAGTTTTTCACAGAGCTACATTTTCCCGTGTATGTTTATCTGCTAAACAAAAGGTTAATGATTGCACGTTAGATTAAGTCGTAACCGAATGTCTCAATGCTCTTTACCTCCATCGCTTCATCTCTTGTGAAAACAACTTCTCTCATGTGGCCTAGGCAACAGGCTTTTTCCATAAGACTATTTCCATGGTAACGAAGAGGCAGAGCAGGGCAGCGTGAAGAGAAGAGGAAAGATAATCTTAGGAAAGAGGAGAGAGGAATCAAGCAGAGGGGGAAACTAGGAATGCTGTAGGAGACGGAGCAAAGATTTATAATAAAAAATTACTTTGACACAAATTTGATCTGACATATCAGCTCATGTAACAAGTCTTCTTTTTTATAGGTAGAAAATATTTTGTGACTTATTCTTGTATATTATGTTTCTTAAAATGAAAAAAAAATAGTCAACAGTATTTTGTTTTAAGGGCAATATTTCCATGAAAGGCATTAAAGGCAATAATTGTATTAATTCAGTTATTTGACCAGATATCCCTCTCAGTTTCAATGTTTCAAATGCCCTTAACTTTTTACAGCCATGGATCACCAGTAGAAAGGTTATAAGAGGCTGTGACTAATACTGGAATACTATAAGTATGGGTTACACTGGGTGATGCAAGTTTATATTTATAAACTACCGTTGTACCATTTACCCTAAGGAGCCTACTACAGAAAAAAATAAAGAAATTGAACTAAGAAATTAGATCAAATTTCGATGACTTATTTTTATGTTCAAATACAAAGTCTGAGGTTTTAGGCATAACATTTGAGAAGAAGAGATTCGTTCCCAAATCCTCAATATAAAGGTATCGTGACGTGGTTAAAGTCACTGGATATGTCAATGAAGGCAGTGTGGTTTGGAGATGTGCTATGGTGGAGTGAATGAAGTCACACAGCGATGTCGGGTTAGCAGAGGAGGGGGGGGTAAACAGCTACGATAATAGCATGGGAGAACTCCCTTGGCAAATAATATGGTCTGAGACCGACAGCCAACAGCTCAATCTCTGGACAACAAACACGTTCCTTGGTGGTAATGTGACCAGGAAAGCACCCGCGTTTATTAACTAGCACAGCTAGCCCTCCGCCTTTACGGTTACCGTTCTCTATGCAGTCCCGGTCAGCCCGAACCGTCTGAAAGCCAGCGATGGAAACATTGTCCTCAGGGATATCCTTGTGTAGCCATGTTTCCGAAAAAGCACATTAAACTGCACTCCCGGTACCCCTTCTGACTCATGGCTAACGCTGTTAGCTCGTTCATTTTGTTAGCCAGCGATCTCACGTTGCCCATGATGAGAGTGGGAAGACACGGCTTATAACTTTTTTTCTCCATAAGCCTGCGTCGTTTCGCCCTTCCTTTTCCCGTACGCTTAGTTCCTCCTCTACATCCTATGCGCGTCCGTCTCCAAAGCTCCTCGGGTATGTTAGCTGTCCTGGTCTCCATGCCTGCTGGCTTCAGCGCAATCAGATGATCCCGGGAGTAAATAAAGGGACCATGCTGCTGCCCAGCGGTACACCAGGATAGAGAAATAAAAACGTTCACGGCGAAAAAACTAACCAAAACTCTCTCTATAATCATGTTTAGAGATGGCACAGCTTCACTAAGGTGCTAGTAAAATAAATAAAGTATTATTAAGAAAAATAAGAGTTAAAAAACGAAAACGAACACACAAACAGGAGCTACTGCAACAGGCTGCCCGCACTGTCGGCGCATGCCCACCAAAGATCATGTGTTTCATGTCTGTTGCCTATGTACTGTGTGCATGCAATTATAATATAAAAATAAAATGAAATGCTCTTGCTTTATTTGCGCTGTTGCCACTCAGCATGAATGTATTTAAATGATAATTCTGGCTTTATTTACACAGGTAATTTGCTTGTGATTGCTTTCGTCAGTTACTTCGGGGCTAAACTCCACAGGCCAAAGATAATTGCTTTGGGATGCTTACTGATGTCCTTTGGCACCTTTATCATTGCCCTGCCCCACTTCATCATTGGA
This sequence comes from Orestias chungarensis, assembly GCA_032876305.1. NCBI lineage: Eukaryota > Metazoa > Chordata > Actinopteri > Cyprinodontiformes > Cyprinodontidae > Orestias > Orestias chungarensis. The sequence goes on along the minus strand of JAVLVB010000580.1, from coordinate 932,883 downwards.
CGGTAAGTGAAAAGCTGTTTTTTTGTGTATATAGCTCCGTAATACATCGTGAAAAAATTGTCAACAAAATATCACTGTGTGCAATATTCACATCTTAAAGAGACAGGTTGTATTGGAATAATTCCCGTCTTATACAGTGAGTCTGGTAAACTTGCATTTTAAGATAAGATACGATAAGATAAGATAGACTTTAATGATCCCGGAGGAAATTGTTTTGCCAGGGTTACAGAGTATCAATTAACAATTAACACGACACACTCACCTCACATACAACACAGTACAGTACACAATCACCATATAACAATAAGTACACTACTATTTATCCCTCCTGCAGATGGAAGAGGAATTGTACAGTTTGATAGTCACATGTTTTCATTGCTAATTTTTCATGCTAATGTAATAGTTAGCCAACTGAACAGTGTTTTACAGCATCAGATGTAACACCAAACACTGATGTAACTCAAAATGAGAGTTTTAAGAATGATGAAAGCATAGATGGAAAAAAGACGAAGGAAGAAAATGTGCATATATAGCTTTCGATGTTGTCATTGGATATAAAATTAGTGCAGCAAAAGCTATGGTGCTTTTCAAGTCATTTGTTGAAAATTGCTGCACGTTTTTATATTGCAATATGAATATATATCTATTTATAACCATGAAACTGTGATTAGATCAAGTGTAGTACAATAAGAAAATCAGACTTGACCAAAATCCTAATGATTGACATAATACTCCTAAAGGAGTGATTTGTATTTTGCAAAAATACACTTAATTTCAAAACTTAGTTTAAAAACTGCATGAAACATGACAGTGTTGCTTTTTTTAAGCCCTTCATTTTATCTTAACTATAGCAAAACACAAAAAAGTTTTGTTTTCTAAAGAATAAGGAGAATAAGATTAATGGCCTTTTCAATATTCATTAGGAAAACCCTTTTTTTGGGCTTACACCAATGAAAACTTGGCCTCCTTCCCCTCCCCCTACTCTTTCTCTTCGTCAAGATGCCTATGAGATTGAAAAATACTTTAATTCTTAATTAGACGGGGGTATGAATAATTACAGTTTATCTGTACATCTCTGCTCCTAATCTGCTGATATCTTTGTGCACAGCTATGAGTTTGAAACGTCGGTGAGGTTGGTGGCAAACTCGACACAAAACCCGTCTCCCTGCCGGGGACATTCACCAGAAGACCTGATACAAGCTGGTGGATCCCCTCAAGTGCCATCCACAGGTGGGTTTTAAAAAAAGCCCAACCAAAATTCAACAAGCGCTATATTATGAACTAACGTCCATATTTCTCACCCATCTATTCCTTCCAGTCTGCGAAGGCGAGTCAAACTTATCGATGTGGATTTATGTGCTCCTGGGAAATGTCTTGCGGGGGATTGGAGAGACACCTGTTCAGCCCTTGGGGATCTCTTACATAGATGATTTTGCTACAGAGGAGAATGCTGCACTTTACATTGGTATGAAAAGCCTTCGCATATAGAGAGATAAGTGACAAAAATCAGGCACCATTAGGAAACTACATCCACTCGAGGCAAATTGTTCCACAATAATAGTGAAGTGAATGGACTGACCGATTTCATGAAGCTGTTTTTGAAATCACACAAACAACACAAAGCACTTTACACTAGAGCCATGTTCAACCAACAAACAAGCACTCATTTCTACATACAAAAAAAAAGATTTGGGTAGGTTTAAGTACCTTGCTAGTGGACATGTCAACATGTAACAGGAGGAAGCTGGAATTGAACCAATTACGAGATGACTGCACTTAACATGCTGGAGAAAAACATGTTCAAAGCATTGTATGTTTTCAAATTTAATCTTTATTATAAGGTGGAATCTTTAGAGTATTAATGATTCTTTTTTTCAGAGTTCTTATTGTCTCATTTTGGGCTTTAGCAGCTTCTCCAACATGCGTTTTTGTAGATCTTACTCTACAATGTTTATTTACTCCATAAATCAGTGTAAAACTTAATATAAAGACATATTCACATACATTGTAGCTAACAATATGTTCGTGAAATGTTACTTTTTGCATATATATAATACTGTTAGATCAGTCAATTTTTAAATAGATTTTTAGATTAACAAATACACAAGTAAATGCAGATAATTCTGAAACAGGAGCGTAGTAAAGGGAACCTCTAAGAACCTTTCGGAAACATTTAAATTTGTGGTGGCAGCATTTAACATGTGTTATACTGTACATGCCAACCAAATCAGTTACATTTTGTCTAAATCAGTTTATTCCCTCTGGATGTTTAACTTCTTAGCTTTGTTTATTTTAAGGAAATGTATGGTATTGTATCTTGCATTTTTAATGTAATGTAATGTAAAAAAAAGCGTTGCAGTACTCTGATCAATAAGTTTCCTGTTTTTAACACTTATTTTTAAGTGTAATAACGCACATATTGAAAGAGAGAAAAAAAAAAAAGGTTGTATTCAATCATCCAAAGTAGTCACTGATTATCGCGCCATAACAAAAAAATCTATCAACAATTATGTCATGGTGGGCAAAAAAGATTAAATCACTAAAAGTGGAGAACCTTTAACTGCGAACAATGTTTCCTATAAAGCGTTGTAGTTTAGCTCTGAAAAATGCCATCCTTGCAGAAAGGTTTGCCATGTGCAACGGTCTTGGTTTTGTTTTATTTCCAGGAATATGAGCACAGCAAAAAAATCTCCCACACAGCAGCAGATTATGCGTATTACTGAAAAAGAACATCTTGAGTCAGTAGATGTTTCTCACACAACTTAGGCTAGACGAAACATTTACTGTGAATTACCTGTAAGAATATATGTGTAACCTTTTAAGACAGATTTTTTCATACACATCTGTCTTAGTTCAGTGCAGTTATGAGTAATGTTTCTATATTTTTGACCTAGGCTGTGTGCAGACCATCTCGGTTATTGGACCCGTCTTTGGATACCTGTTAGGCTCCCTTTGTGCCAAGATCTATGTGGATATCGGTTTTGTCAAGATGGGTAAGTACAAAACACTTTTTTCAAGGATGCAGAGCTGAGGCAACATTATCAGGGGTAACAAGGCCTTTTAAAAGTATGTATATCCTCTGAACCTTTTAACCTTTTAGTTAAAAACTGACTTTTTAGTAGGAGTTTAGGTAATAGACCAACACAAAGTACATATTTGGCTAGTGGAAGAAGGGAATTTGTGTTTGTATTTGTATTCAGCCCCTTTACTACAAATAGAGCCTACTTTTGTACAAATTACACAGAGCTTAAACAGAGGTATTTTCCAAAGGCCTCAGATGTTTGTAAAATAAAATTAGCTATTAGCATGAAGACTTAGAAACACAGCAGACAGGACGTGTATGAAAACAGATCAATGAGCAGTCTATCATCTGAACGCAATAGAGATGTGGTTTTACCGTTATCGTTTATGTTAAACAAAATTATTATAATCACACGAATTTTGAGTTATTTTTAAGAATGAGGATGTTTTGAAAACCCCCAAATCTGAACCAAACTCAAAAAAAAACAATTGGTTGTTTGGTTATTTGCCTCTCCTAAATGTTTTTCCGGTTTGTTTCTGTGTTACCCTGTGGTGGGCTCACAATTTGTCTTGGATGTACCCCGCTTCTTCCCCAGTATCTGCTGGTGATAAGCAGCAGCCTCCCTGAAAACAGAGTATACACAATGGAGTGTTACCTGACCTTATTTCATCATTGTTGGTCAAATCTCCTCTGGCTAAAAAGACCATCTAATTCATTAAAACACATTGCTATCAGATCCAACAGTGGATGGAGTGTGTATAATTCACAAGTCAGAACAGGTTTACAGGATCAATGCAAGATAGTCGTTTAAGGAGGCAACCTGGAGGACAAAGCTCCCTTACAGGCAACAATCAAATAGAGTGCAGTAAGGTGGGTTATTGATGAGGACAGAAAGAGAGCTACAAGAAAGGTAGGAAGAAAGGAGAGCTTTTTTTCTGAACCCACCTAATTTTGTTATGGGTCTCGAAAAGGATGTCGTCAGCAAGCAAGACACTAATAGTTCTAAAAATAAACATATAAGATTATCTCTTGTTTTATTTAAAAAAATCTCAGTATAAAACCACTCTGAAAGACATAAAAGCATAATTTGTAGATTTAGATAAACAAATAACGTCTGCAGAAAGGCGAGAAGTTTAGTTAAATAATTCATGGTTTGAATTGGGCAGAAAAAAACAACCTTTAGTGAAACTAGAAAATTATATTACTGCTTGTGTAAAAGAACGTTTTCAGGGTCAATACGCACTCACTAAATATTTAGTTGAAAAGATAAGTGTACACTGCAAAGCCTTTCAGAGGGCCTTTGTGTATACCAGTATATTTTAAGTTAACATATAATAGCATCCAGACTATCTGCAGGTCTTTGTTGTCACTTCAGAACCAATGAAACGAGTTTTGTGCTTTAGAAGCATTCAGTGGAAACAGTTTCAGCTTTCTATGTGATTCTTTAGTTACTTAAACCAACGTACACTGAAAATGGTGGTTCATTGAAAAGAAATAAAAGAAATAGGAACATTTTGGCTAATCTTAAGTGATATTGCTATTTGGAAATTTGTGCCATGTAACCTTTAACTCTGCATTCTTGACTTCAAGAGGTCCCCCTTGAATGTAATGGGAATAATTATTTAGTTTTATCTCAGGATAATGATAAAAAGCAAGTACTGAGTTTTGTGTGAGGACATACTATAAAAACAAAACTGTAAAAATTAAGTGTTGGAAACACCCTACTTATTCATAAACTATCATTATTTATTAAAATAAACAATGCATTGTAAAAAAAAAAAAATACACCTTTGTTTCTGCTATAGCGTTAGAATTTAGTTTTTTTTTTACAGTTAAACAGAGTTGACTTATTGATCATTAGCCGTACAACCGCATATATAAATGCATTTCAGCTTTACTGGTCCGGACTCTACAGGTGTGTGTTAACACAATGCCAACATGGAAATACGTCAACAGTAAAACTAATGGAGAAAAGAAGACTGTACCAATGAAGGAATAATATAGATTCCCATGTTCTGTGAAAGCTAAACACCAAGTTAAAACCTTGCACCACCTGTCAGCATGTTGGTGGAGGGGTAAAAATTCGGGACTTTTTGGTTTTTTTTTCCTTTATAGTCACTGACCGATGACTCCACTGGATTTCAAACAATTTTAAAGTATAATTTTGGAGTCAAACAGCTGAACTTTGACCCACTTCATTTAGCAGGATAATAATCCCGCAAACAAGACAAGATTCAAGATGTTGCAATGTAGCAAAGTCCAGATCTTCATTTGACCAAAATTCTATAATGGGATCTACTGAATAATGAGCACAATCTTTACCCAAAACCCAAATCAACGTAAAGAAGACTAGGCAAATGGTGTTAGACACTAATAAAGTCAAACAGAAATAAACACTTCAAGTATTTGCACATGGATTAGAGTGTACTTTTTAATTTCAAACTACTTAAATATGTGTTTTTTGTATGCAGAAATGCACAAATTACACAACAGCATGTACAATTATTTAATGTAACATGTATTACAGAGGTTAACTGGTTTAAGAAAGCTGTATAACGAAACATTTAAACACATTACATTCTACTGTTGATTTTCATTAACACTAAACAGTAAGTTTATTCAAATATCTGTCAAGTGGAAACATTTAAATTTGTTTTCTTTAAAAATAACATACTATTTACCCTGTATTTCTCCTACATAGATACCATCACTATTACACCAGCAGATGCCCGATGGGTGGGTGCCTGGTGGCTGGGCTACCTCATAGCTGGGGTCATAACTTTGCTCTCTGCCATCCCATTCTGGTTTCTTCCCCGATCTCTGCCCACAGCTGGTTCTACGGTCCAAAAGAAGGGCATTAAGGAAGAAGCAAGTTTCATCAAAGACGCTCCCCAGCCTAAGTACAAGTATCCAGCAGAGGAACACTGCAGTTTTATAGAAATGGCTAAAGGTGAAGATAAACGGATTATTTTGCTGTTACTAATAACATCTGATAATGTTAAGGTGTTTTCCATTATTGTTGCTGCTTTTTTTTTTCTACAGTGATTTCTTCTTGTTCTTTACAGACTTTATTCCTACCTTGCGAACTCTACTTGGACACCCTGTGTATGTGATTTACCTGTGTGTGGTGGTCATCCAGTTTAACTCTCTTATTGGCATGGTCACATACAAGCCCAAGTACATCGAGCAGCATTTCAGGCAGTCTGCCTCCAAGGCCAACTTTCTAATGGGTAAGATGCATGTTTTAGAAAGTATTAATTGTACTTTGTAAGTTGGTAGTTGACTAGAGATGGAGAGAGAGAGAGAAGAGAGGGACTAGATATCTTTAGAAAATGCTTAATTTCATACAGATGTGCTTGTGCGTAGTAGCCAGGAAAATCTAGAAACTCATCCTGCCTGTATTAATTTTTTATTTTGTTTTGAACTATGTTCTTGTTGTAATGGTTTATTATTGCAAGTTTGAGTGAATAACTGTTTACTTGTGGGTATTTCTTGACTTTTAAAACCAAAACAAACCAGCTTTGCCCAATGATGTATTCTCTTGTCTTTCCCCAAGAGAGGGCTTCTGTGTCAAATCATGTTTTTAGAAAAAGAGAAGTGACCAATTACTGAAAAATTTATGCAAATGCTTCATGTAAACATTTTTTTAGTTGCCTCCTAATTGATTCTGTAGTTATTGACAAAAATATCAATTACTTAACATGTTTTGTTCATCCTCCATTTATAAATATATTCAAACTCAAAAAGGCTAAAAAATGTAAAAAACAAACAAAACAAAAAAAACATCTGAGATTATGCAAATGGAGGAAATTATTGTTTCATTTTTAATCTTTTTGGAAAAACACAGTGTCGCAGTTTGAGGATTCTGCTAGTTTCAAAATTATCATAGTCAACATGTTTCTTTAGACTGCCAGTGATAGTGTTTGTTTGATATGTCTAACAGTGGGATGAATTATTTCGTGTTTAGCTGGGCATAATTCAACCTGCTAGCGTCCAGGACAGAAACAGTTCCAGCTTTTTGAATATGAGAACTGCTCTGCACATGAAATAAAATACTTAATGAAGTTCTGACAGCAAAATAAAAATATCTAGGCTCATCTGGTCTCATTAAAGAAGACGACTGCGCTGACCGAACTGGATGCATATAAAAGAGAATTCAAAATCAGTAGCCATAATTAATGGCATGAACAGATGAAAGACGGCGTCTTTGGTCTAATGTTTAAATTGAGGTATCAGTCCTAAAACAAAAATTTACACATAAAAAAAAAACAGCAACACATATTTTTAAGACTATTTGGTTAGTGAGCTTTCTACTAAAATGCTCATCAAAATAAATTACATTATTGGGCTTCTGTGAAAAGTTGTGGCTCAGCTTTTCAGAAAGGTTACATCTAAAATAATAATTGATCATTATTTTTCAGGAGTAATCAATATCCCCGCTGTGGCCCTGGGGATGTTTTCTGGCGGTCTGCTGATGAAAAGGCTGAAATTGAACATCATGGGAGCAGCAAAGTTTGCTTTTTGTACCTCTTTGATCGGATATGTCCTGTCAATGTTCTTTTTTGCAATGGGCTGTGAGAACGCCCAATTGGCCGGAGTAACGGTGTCGTACAAGTAAGTGACAATTAATGTTGATGGCACATTTCCGACATTCCTTCAGCAGATATAGGATATGTCTAATCAATTCAAATTAAAGAGACACCTGTGGGCTTAACACAATTTAGTTTGTCTGGTTTATTGATTTAGACCAATTAACCAATTCAGCGAATGTTTTTAATAATTGAACTTCAGTTTTAATGTGCCCTGGAACACCTATTTCAAGGTAAATGTTAACAAAGAAATAATGAATTATACTGGATATATACTTGGTTCCTCAGTAGCCCCTTGCTGTTTCCCTTTTAACAATGTTTTTGGGTTGTAATATTGCACAAAAGCCTTAAAAACCCAAAACAAAAAAAAAAACACACCATATATGGTTGCCTCTAAATTCGTTCGTCTTTAAAATCTTCTGTAATCTGGTTGGTCTCACAGTGAAGCAGACACTTTATCTGTGTGCTTTGGCGGTTAAGCTCATACAAAAGCCACCAGTGAGTAAAGATAAACTGAAATAAAAAAATTTAAAAAACAGTTTTAAAAATATTGACGGTGGTGGATTATTATCAATCTTAGCGGGTGTGCCAACTATTGTGTTAAGTCTGTGTTAAAATTTCTTAGTTATGCAAATATGTTTTACTTCCAGCTTGTATTAATAATGCTAACGGTGTGTCTCTATGCTTCACTTTATCCCTTTTCTCTGCCTTCCAGTGTGAACACCGTTACCTTTGACAAACATTCACTTTTCATGCCCTGCAACTCAGATTGCTTTTGTTCATCGAGTGAATGGGACCCTGTTTGTGGGCAGAATGGCATACAATACGTCTCTCCGTGTCTCGCTGGTTGCACCATCTCTACAGGCTCAGGGAAAGACACAGTAAGTATGCACATTGCAAACGTTGAACAATTGGACTTAACTGCATTTGCCAGAATATGTCTTTGTGAGTATTTTTTTCCTGCGCAGTGTCTGATTATACGTCTCCCTCTAGGTCTTTTCTAACTGCAGCTGTGTCGGTGTGGCTGGTAATTTTACAGCCAAGACCGGTCAGTGTCCCAACAATGATGACTGCGAAAGAATGTTTCCATACTTCCTAGCTCTCTCTGTCATAACGTCCTTCATCATCTCGCTTGGTGGGACTCCAGGCTACATGTTTCTCATCAGGTCAGATTCAAAATTATAGCAAGCAAATTCATGCCAAACGAAAAAGAATTTCAGGCTAAATCTGGTATCAACTGAAATAAAGTGTAATTGGCTCTACATTTATATCTTCTTCTCTCTCTGGGTACCCCTTTTATTATAGTTAAAAAAACATGACTGTTAGGTAAATTGGTTTCACTAAAATGAAAAGTGCGTGTGTGTGTGTGTGTGTGTGTGTGTGTCCATTGTTCTCCATCTGGTTAGGGTGACTAGTTACCTATCCAGGTTGGTCAACCAGTTACTGCTGGATATATAAATTACTAGACTACCCAATGGTGTGGGAAGGAATTTTGCAAAGTTAATAAAAACTTTGAATCACACTGTAATAAGTGTTTTTTAGACCAATACCTGCACTGGTATTGGTCTAAACTGGTTGTAAAAGGGGGGCTGCTTGCCAGGTGCTGTTACGTTTAACTGATTGACAGGAAACAGAACCACACTAAGAGAGATGTTAGCTGAGAGAATAAGAGACAAAAAAAAACAGCTTTTTAAGGCTGAAAGTCAACAGAGATTTTTATCAAGAAATTGTGATGAAAACTTAGAGGAGGTGCTAGAAAATATGTTTCAGTTCAGGATTTGTAATTTTGTGGGGTTTATGGTTTGTATTTATTAGTATTAGTTGGTTTAATTGAAGTACGTTAAACAGGGTTTGAACGATTTGTCTCTTACTCTTTAATATGCAGACATGGAAATCAAAAATGCAAACTGGGCCATTTCATGATATGTATTAAGCAGCAAACTGCCAACCAAACTGTGTTCTGAATGTTACGTTTGGACTTTTCTTCTTAGATATGATGTGAATTTAATAGAATACAGCTATTTTAATCATCCAGCCTGTACAGAGTTTCCAGTAACTGCTTCAATAATTCAACATTGAAATTATAATAGTGAAATGAAATATAATGAAACCATCATTTTGTACCGAACATTGTTCAATAATCGGCCGTCGACAGTCAATGGAGAAGCAGTGTAATCGACTATGGGTAGGACTGGAACAGGCGCAGAACGAAAAAGTCAACAAACCTGAGCTCCTCCATGTGGCTAATTGTTATAATTCAGTCAGAAAAATATTCAGTTTAGGATCTGAGGTGAAAATAATGTACTGTACATTTTAATAAATGATGGATTTGGAAATGTTGCTTTGCCATAAAGCTGTATGAGTTATTCTTAAAGATCATAATATATCATAGCTGACATAACGAAAATATAAACATTATTAACAGAAACTTACTACTATTTCAAATATAGGGTTTAATGTACCGTAGTGTTTTCTTCAATATCTTTGAAATATTTTTAGGTAGAATTAACTCCACATATTCATACAGTGGTTAGAGCCTTTAACAGATTCTCACCTGATTGTCGAAGGGTTGTGGCCCCCTCTGTTGCTTTTGGTCGACAGTTCCCACCACAGCATTTCAATCTGTTTTTCTGTCTGTTTTAGATTCCCTGTCACATTGTAATGTCTGTACTATGATATACAGTAGCACTAGATTTTAAAAAGGGTGATGAGAGATCATGTCGTAAACGTACGTAGACTAAACTTTAAAATTAGATTGTTTACCAAAACCCCAAATACTGCTTTGTGGTGTATTGTCTTCTTTGAACTCTGAATGTAAAGCATACCATTTACATGTGAGTCTTCACCACTTACATGTGAGTCTGTTAAACCAACTATTGCTCATATGTTTGTAAACCTCTTACTGCCTATATTAATTTACATGTAAATGAAAATATGAACAATACTAATTATTGTTCATTTGAAAACAACACATACAATAGGTGGAAATATAATTATTTAGACAGCAAATTTGCATATTTGGTGAAAAAGCAATGAGTCTATCACAGCAAAGTGTTTCCAATATTTTGAAAATGCACCAACAGCCATGTAAAAGTTCTCTGCAAGGATTGGATTTTGGTTTGAATTAAATTTGTAGTTCACAAGTTAAAGGAGTACAATGGGAACTCACAAAGCCCCTATTGTTATGTATGCTGTTACTTATAAATGTTCTTATTCAAGGTAAATCTTTTAACGTACTCTGTTTTCTTTCTGCAGGTCCATAGAACCACAACTAAAATCATTGGGGCTTGGTTTTCATGCCCTGGCAACCCGAACACTTGGTAGGTTTCTTTGAAGCTCATCTGATGGTGGTCAAGTCACCCACTTTAGAATAAAAGTGCCATGTTTTAAAACTTTCCTACAGATGTTTGGTTACTTTTTGTTTGAGTTTGTAGTAACTATTCTGACCAGTTCTACCACACTTATTATTTGGTGTCATATTGAACCACCCTTTTTTCCCCTTGTGGTTGTACAGCAGGGATCCCAGCACCCATCTACTTTGGAGCAATCATAGACACCACATGCCTCAAATGGGGTCAGAAAAGATGTGGAGGCATAGGAGCCTGCAGAATCTACAATACCGCCTCCTACAGGTAGTGGTCACTGCTTTGCATATTCAAGTTTTATGTTAAAGCCTAAAAAAATCAATTCAAACATATTAAAACTGGTCATAGCAACATATTTCAAGCCCTCTAAAATGTTTTGGATATATCATGCACATCATCTCTGGTGTCTGATGTCTTTCGTTTTCAGCACATATTTCGCATAACATGAACAATGATATCAGAGCAGCTGCAGGTGAATAGCATACATTAGACAACACGGGGACATTCAAATCTCAACCTGATGTTGATTTGTTTTTCTTTTCTTCAGTGTGAGATCAGACTAAATTGTTCCTGTTTTAACTCACATTAGACAATTTTTTTTCCCTTTAATTTCTTTCTTTCTTATATTTGTTTCCATTAACATACGGCAGTGTTCAAATACAGAACTACATTTATAGGAAAACTAAAAAGAACAGAATCAGATCAATATACAAATTAATTTCACTTACTAACATTAAGGTTTTCGAGATAACAAATAGTTTTATTGCCTTTTTGTTGTCAAGTCCCTTGTTGTCAAGTTGTGCTGAATAGATTGAGCTCCTTGTTGTAATGGATTAAGTTTGCTATGGAATAAGCTTATTTTTTCTTGTGAATGTGAAATTTAGCCAGAAGCAGTAAGTAAGAAGTTGGAGGAAGTAGATAAAGCTTTTACCCATGTCATTATGGAAGCACAGTATAACCTGTATTATACATACTAAAATGTCATGGTATGTACAGATCAATGCAATAAATAACAAATCCTCCTTGTGTAGTTCATTGAATGGTCAATATCAAGCTTAAGTATCTCCAATTTATTTCATTTTTTGATGGCCCAAGGGGCACCGTATTGCTTTAATCGGCACTAAGCAACTTTGAGGAGGGTGGCAGGAACCCTGCCACACAAAACAGCTACAAATGGGAAGACTGCTTTAAGGCATACGTCAACCAAATGTTTCTTAATTTCAACATCATCTTATGACATTGTTTCGCTTCAACTTCAATCCTCCAACTGCAGGCGACTGGGAGATCAGGATTTTATGACGCTATGCACTGGTCCTTATGGAAAATGCAGTTTTCTTTCAGGCAAAAAAACACCGCCAACATCAACCAAAATGGAAATTTATTTGTTGTTGCTTTAATTAATTTAACCAGATATAGCTCCATTTAACTTTTACAAATAGAGAGGACCAACAAAATCTCCCGAATGTTAAACTAATCCTCTGTAAATAGTTCTGATAAATATCTTGTAACATATAGGTCTAGTTTTAGTGACCTCTACTTTACTTAGCGTTATGGTGCTTCTAAGCTGATCCCTAATTAAAATGTTAGATTTTGATCCTACAAAGCTGATACACCATTAAATACTCTTTAAGTGTTACAGGTATGCTAAATTTTGAAGTAGAATTTTACTGTATGACAAAAGGATTATATCATCATTTGAGAGTTGTCATTCCTTTCCTAGATTTCGTTTGTCCTTTTTAAAAATAAGAACAAAAATCTCCCTTTTAGTCTTCAAATATTACTGGGACTGAGAAGGAGTCCTCTTGAATGTCCTCCAAATTCAGCAAACAGAAGGATATATTTGTGGGTCACAGTTGGAGAACACTTTGAAACTTTAAAAGCATTGGTTGTATCACTGTCACATAATCAGCCTTCAAATTGGGTGTTCAAAGAAGGAAGCCACTGAATTTGCACCTTTACATTTTCACAGTATTTAGTAGAGCTGCCTTGATGTTTTATATATCCTTTCACAAGCTTCGCTCAATAGTTTGCTGGAACTTCGGCCCATTCCTCCTGACAGAACCTATGTAACTGACGCAAGTTTCCACACAAAACTCTTCAGATCTGGCCACTAATTTGCCTATTCCAAAATATAGATTTTCTTTTTCCATTAAGCCACTCTTTATCAAATTTGGCCATATACTTAGGGCCATAGTTCACTTGGAAGAACTCTTTCAACCCAAGCTTTAACTTCTTGATAATGTCTTAGCTACTTCAATATGTTTTATTTCTCATGGTTGTGTTTTGTAAAGAGCAGCAGTCCCTTAAGCACCCCTTCCATCTTTAATAAACCAAAAATAAGATACATTTTTGGCAAAACACTCATGTTTCTCTGCTTTCTTCCCCCCTCAGGATAGCTTATCTGGGTCTGACTCTGAGTCTACGGACTATCTCATTTATCATCTGCATCCCGGGCTTCATCCTGCTCAGTCGTCAGCTCAAGGAGGAGAGCAAAAAAAGCGTCTTACACGGAGCCCTGACTAATGGTGGGACCGAACTCGAGGCGCTCAGGAAGGAAGAGTTTGTGATTCTGAATTCTGATCAATCCATGGACGCGATGGACAACGGCACAGACAGGCGCGCCCAGCTGTGACCGCGCAGAAACAGAAAAGACTATGTGTCTTTTTTATAATTTTCAATAAGAAAGTACATCCAAAGTATGTACCGAGTGATGCACATACACACCGTTATACACTGTGTGTACAGTTATTAGGCGAGTCTTAATTTTGAGGATTTTTAAAAATAAATCACAGTTCTATATATATATATATATATAGTAACCCTTCTTTAAGGTAATAAATCTCATATTTAGGACTTGCCCACAAGTTCTTAATTGGTTTCTGGTCAGGTGATATGGGGGTTGTATTATTATTATTCATCTTTGTGACTCTGTGGACTATTTACAAGAAAACGTTTGATTGTAACCAGGGTTTAAATCTAAGTAAAATCTCATTTCTGAAGCTTCTTGCCCAAAGAAAAAAAGCTGCAAATAACCAGAGAATTAATATGTTAGTCCACACCCTCCCTAAGTACAAAAATTTCACAAAACTTGCTATGCTTAAATCTATTAAGCATCTATCAAACATGTTTATCCAGCTCGGAGTCACCTAAAAGTAATTATACGGTCAAACTGCTGTCTTGCCTAATAATACTGCACACAGTGTATAAGTCAGATTTGCAGGGAATCACAAGTTCTGTTCAATCATCTGATGTAGATCATAAAAACAATCTTTCATTGCACTGCGATCATGTGAAGGCGTCGAAAATCTAGCAGAAATTTCACGCGTTTTGAGTATTCATGGAATGTACATTCTGCTGTTTGTCTCAAACAATCTAGAAACAAAGCTTAGACTGGAACTGTGACTTGGACGTGCTGGCTACAACTGTAGTTTGTTTTAAACACCAGCATCTATTAAGTTGCCTCTGTAGATCATTCTTTTAAATGAAGGGGATCTCCCTGTTGCCAATACTATTAGACAAAGTGGGTAAAGTGGCCTTAAAAAAAAAACAGAGGCACAAAAGGCTTTCAAGGAAATCTTAATTTTCATTGTTATCTTATTTATTGGTTGGACAGGTTTTCGAGAGCTTTCGGCTGTTGATGTCATGTTACGGTAAGTACATGTTATGTGCCTCATTCACTCAACAATTACCTCCGTGTGCCATCTGTCCCCCTCGATTCACATGTGAAGAGTTATCAATTTGATTTGTTTTGCCATTTCAAGTTGCTGGTCGTTAAACCTGTGTAGAAAAGTGGTTAAAATGTGAAATGTAGCGCAAAATGGACTTTGCCTTCAAATGCCCCCACAAGGTTTGATTTGATTGTATTGCTTTTTGTAATGTTGTGACCTTGGTGTTTTTAAAAAAAGAAAACATTGTTAAAATTCACAAACACTTGAAATAAATGTTTCGATTGTATTCCGCTCAAAATAGTTGAATAGGTTATGATTTTAATATTTACAATCCCCACAGTAAGCCAGGTAATTCTGCAAAGGTTTTCTCTTAAGAAAACACACAAACCTCTTTAAAGTCTCCCTGCTTAGAAGCTATCAGAAGAAAATCTGATATTTATTGTGTTTTCAATGATTAGTGTTGCAACACTTGGTTTATTGGTATCCTATATGTTGAATGTTTTTTGGGACAGGTGGATAAGTTTGACTATGTGAAGTTTCTGTAAGTTTTCGCTCCTATATCTTTTGATATTGTCGAATATGCTGTTGGTTAGCTGTGTTTGTAATTTTATGTGCGACTGAGGTCATTTGTGCCAAAACACTGAGTCATTGTGCTCTCTTCTCAGATTTTACTCCTAGATTAGGCTTGTCCTCAGCAATCAGAAGCCCTGTTTTGCTAAATTGATAGCTTCACAAAGTAATACCAGCAACTATGAAATATATTTTTTAAGAATCCTTGAAAATGCATCAAAGATTTTCTGCCTTAGGTTGGAAATTGAAAGCATGAGACATAATGACCATTAAAATAAAAATGTATAGTCTATTTTCTTGGACTGGCTCTGAGAAATACAAATCTTATGATTGTAACCTTCACAAATACGCTTGTAAGAAGCTAAAAATCGGGGGTCATTAAAGTATAATGGTAACAATGTTCTTTTTTTGGCAGAGAGGTTGGATGATTAAAAAAACTGAAATATTTATATAAATGAAGGAGGTATTCAGTATAGATGTTCAGATATGTTTACAACAGTTAAAGCCTAGAAACCTGAGGCTTTTTCATCTCAATTGCAATGATTAATTTCCTTTCTAAACCTGTTTGCAGACATGCATACACTATAGGTAGGCTTTTTTCTACCATGTGAAAACAAAGAGATAAAACTCCTCATGGTGTGGTATTACCCAATTCAGACAAGTAAACGTTGTCAGCAGTATCCTTACATGATCAATGAGGCGATTTCCAATTTCTTAAACAAATTAAAAATTGATTTTCTTGTGGCAAAAATAAAAACCATATTAACCTCAATCTGGTCAACAGATTTGTTGCCTTTCGTTCAAACTACTCTAACTTAGGTTGGATAGTTTGTCTCACTTAGAGAGAAAAAGGTTTGTCATTCATTTTTAATATTAAAGGTGGTTAATAGGCAGGTTTGATCTGGGTTTAAAGGCGTTTATGCAAAATGAGGAAAAATGTTTGTGACTAGAATATCCAAATCGGATCATAAGGTGTTGTTTTTAAAGTTCATTGTTTTAATTTGTTGTTTTTATGGCTGTTATGTGACCGTGTTAATTTTTTTTAATCATTATTAGCTAATTACAAAAATTTCAGATTTGAAAGTATGAGTTGTAATCATTAGCACACAATTTCATGATTATCTACAGTAATGTCTCAAAAATGTTCACATTCTTATTTAAAGTGTGTTTTTGCATTTTTTGTCTGTTGAATAATTCAGTTTCAGGCACAGTGAGACAGGTGCCGAGCGGACAGACAGTAAACCATTACATCAATAGCATAAAAAAGGCATTCAGCTGCATTAAGGTAACCTGATTGTAAATAATTTTCCTGGACTATTTTTGTAACAATGTGAAGAAATATAAATGTGAATAAAAAAACAATAAACTTTTACTATCAAAAATCCCAGCATGCTTTTGGTGATTATCAAAGAAAACAAAACAACGCACATTCTAATTGAACATTTATTTATTTATTAAAGACCAGCTAAGAAGGCACTTCAGTTGGATGCCTTTGCTCAAAAGAAAAACAACTAGACTAACTCATTCAAACCATGTTGTGAATCCCTACAATAACGAAGTGAGCATGAAAAACTAGAGATCTTCGAACATTGTGACAAAGCTGAAACAAATATAAAAGATATATCTATATTTATCTAATAATAAAATAATCATTCATTCATTTTTTGTAAACCATAGGTGTGAAATGCAGTCTGACAACTGTACAAGTCCATGGATCTATTAGGGTCGGCAACACATTAAAACACATCTATATCTGTCAAAGGTACAGTAACGTTTAATCCACTCACGCCACTTGTGCCAGCATTAGCAGGACAGCGCTTAAACAAGGAGGATCTCACCATTAGATACAAGGACATTTAACGTATGGGAGTGAACATTGGAAATGTAAATAGGCCTCGTGAAAGTCTACATGCATGGCGTCACATGCGTGCATCCAAACACACAATTAAAACACAACATTCATTTCAGATCTGCTGACTGCAGCATTTGGAGTTTCGATTTTCAGCAGATTCTGCATGCTTGAAGGGCTTGAAGTGAACGCTTGCAACAACAGAGCGCTAGTCCTAATTTCACTTGTTACATGCTGTTTGATCAAATAACCCCCCCCCCCTTTATCCTGTATTATGCTCTTACTGATTGCCGTCAGGTGAAACTGTTTTGCTACACCGAGTGGAAATACGACACAATCATCATTTAACTACAAAACAAACACTCGCCTACGTTTAAACCATTAAAAATATCAGTTTATGGCGTGCTCTTCAGAGAAAACCATCCATTATTAAGGAAATAAAGAGTGACAGAGTATCAGATTGATGGGACTTGCTGCAATGGCTTCCTTGCTCATTTGGAAAAGTTAAACCATCATCACTAGTCATCCTTTTTGTTCCCGTTATCGTGTTGATTCTGGAAACAAAAGCATGATATACAAATATATATATGGTTAAACATGTGCTTAAAAAAATTCAAACCAAACACGTGAAACAATGAATTTAAGGATTATATGGACAATATGACTGATTGGCAGATTGTCCATACTAAAGCAATGGCGTGAAGGTAAAATTGTGCCTCCAAGCTTTGGTTTTCTGAACTGTAGCTCTCTGATTTTAGGGATTACCTGCAGCTCCTGATGTTCCTTCAGCAGTCTCTCATACTCCCGGGCAAGTCCCTCCATCTGCTTCTTCATTCCATCTGCGTCTGAATGAGACTTTTGCAAGGCTGCCAAAGATGGAATAACACATGAAACATCAAAAATCCATACTGGAACTACAGTAACATGTTTACCATGAACCACCTTTGGATTTAGCTTTCTCACCGTCTACAGTTAAATTTTTGTCTCTAGTTGGCTACAATAAACTCTTAGATTGGCCAATTTTCTTTCTGTATCATTCCAAATGTATTCTTTTATTTCTCTTTTTAATTTACTCCTCCTTCTTCTTTATGGTACAGTTGTTCGATTATTTATATGAGACCAGAGTGTCATTTAAAGTGTTTTATAACTGCTATACATGCAAATAAAATGACAATGATGTGAAAACCAACCATCGCCAGAGGACTTTAGCTCGTTTTTCAGCTTCCCCACTTCCTTCCTCAACAGCTCCATGCCCTCTGCTGTTGCCTTATCACCCACGCCTTCCATCAGGGTCTAAAATTAAAGAAAAGTCAGTTTAACAAAAAGAGAAAGATAAAACTTAAACTGTTTTGCACCACAAAAAAAGGAAAAAATATTACAATCTTTACATTTTTGTTGTTATTGGAAATATGTTCACTCTTGGTACTTTGTTGTTTTGAAAATTAGTACAGCTATCCTCCGTCTACTAATTTTGCAAAAACAAGTGAGGCCGACCTGTTTCAGCTGCTCATTGTCCTTCATGTACTTCTCGGCTGCTCTAATAGCATCATCAGCCTGCGTTTGCAAAGCAGCTGTAGTCCCACACACAGCCGCCAACTGGTTAATTAAGGTGACCAATCGCTTCATAACCCTGAAAACAACGGTGCATGAGACGAGGGCAGAGACTTAAACAGAGGTTTGGCTTCACGATACATGAACACAGAAACTCACAGCCAGAGGAAAACAGCAAAGCCAGAGATGTAGAGGTTCCTTTGACTCCGAAAAAGCTTCATGTGCAGATGGTCAAACATGTTTGGTTGCATTTTTGCATCTGTACCAATTTCTTTGCTTGAGTATTTTCTGACCTCACGAACAGCATCTAACAAAAACGAAACCAGAATCAGAAAAATGTTTAAGACACACTTTGCTGATTAATATAAAATGATGCTGGTGCTGCCCAAATAATTGAAATTGTCTTATTGCTTATCATATTTTTCAAGGAGAACTGTTAAAACTAGTAGAATGACTTCATGCATTTCCATATTTATTATAGGATCATAACATACAAATCAGACAGAATGAATATTAACACCATAAAGTTACACAAATAACAGAAGTTACTAAAATGGCTTTACTGATCCTTGTTCTGGTTATTGTACTACTTTTTTTTTATCCAAAAGAAGCAGTCTGCAACCACTCGTATCGTACCAATCATTTCACGTACACTTTAAATGAGTTTATACAATTTTCTAAAATCTGCTATACAGGTTTCCCAAATTATACTTTTCAGGAAGAGGTCAATAATAATAATAATAATTTTAAATTGACCCGGGATACTAAGCTGTCATATTTCTAAAGGGTCCCCTGGTCCAATTTGGAAGTCAAAACCACAAACAATAACAGGATGGGAAAAAAAACCCCTAAAAAAGACATTCATTCTTACCAAGAAAGAGAACAATTAGGATTATAATCATGGTGAGAAAGACTTTGTTCCAGAACCTCGCCATCCAGCTCCAAATCCTCAACTGGAAAATACTCTGCCATCTATCAGGAGAACAACAAATGACAAATAGTTGAGATTTTAGGGAAATGTAAGTATAGTCCTGCATTTTCAAGTATCATCTAATATAATGTTTATTAATGTAATGTTTTGTAATGGAGTGTCTGTACAACAAGACACATAAACATAAAAACTTTTTCGCTATATCCTTAAAATAGACTTTTCAGTTTTAGCATACAAAGGCTTTACGTCAGTCATAAAAGCATTTTCATTTAAAGTTTTTTTTTTTTAAACTTACATTGCTATTTTTAGAGTGTCTTAAAGGCTTTGTGGCTCTAGACAAATCTATTTAGTACGAGCAAATAAAAACACAAATCTTTGGGTTTTAAGAGCTGCTGACCTTTGCCCTTGTGTGAAGGTACGATTTAACACAGCCTACTTTACCTACTTACATCAAATCTGTCCAACTGGGAAATTTTAAGAAACAAGCATATATGTAAATAATATTAGCTTCTGTATTTCTTTTTGTATTACTTATATCACAAAGAGGGGGAAAATTCTGAGGTAGGATAGGGTTTGGATTAAGTTGTGAGGAAGTCCCACATTAGCCAGTTTTATTTGAAGATAGCATGATCTAGTAAAATGTGTAAAGAAACACATAAAGTAATAAAACTTGTATTTTTATAACAACATTTTATAAGCTATTGTTGATTTATTTTAAAGTCAGGTATAACTTGTTTTTTAGCAGAGAAATAAGAAACAGGATATAGTGCTGCAGGCAGTTCCGTTTATGGTCAATAATTGTGAGAAGTACATCATGCTAAATGACTTTTTACACTCTAATTGAGTAATTTCCTTTTGTACAGAAACTGACATACTTTATTTCACATGACAAAAAAAATCAAAGTCAACAAATATTTTGCTTTCATTCATAAATGAGAATGACTTGGTTAAAGACTTTGTGATGTGGTTGGATAGCCTTTTTTGGGGGGGCTAATTGCTTGTTTGGAATCAGTAAGTTGTCAAAGTTGTTCAGTATATAGATGTATCACACATGGCTGTGCATATGATACATACATATTGATAAATATTGTGATGATGAAGCTATCGGTTACAATAGATCCACATTCTGTACTCACTCTTTCTCTTATTATGATAATTCTGAATGAACGCATGCTGTAATAAAAATCATCTAAATATTCTTATTGCCATGCAAAGTCAGAGCACCTGATAATCCAAATATATCTCGATACAGATGTTGCAACTCAAACTATTCCCTATGACACTACCATTGCACACAGGGATGCTTAGATTATTTGCAAAATATTGTGCAGCTCTATGCCAAGAAACACTTTAATATCCCATTTTATTTCAGCGGTAGGATAGATTATACTAAACTGTTTCAAATCTAAGAGCATGGCACTTCATCTGCTTGAATTCTGTTTATTTTAAGGACAAAAGAAAATTAAGAGAAAGTCATGAATCCTCTAAGTATTTCACAACATTAAAAGCATCGGTTCTGCACTACTTGGTAACTGGGGAAATACACACAAAAAAAGTTGCATTTCTTTCAAACTAGGTCATATTTCAGTTTTTGTTTTGGTTAGTTAAATGTGTTATCCAGGTCAGCCCATTCCTACCTTCTAGCAGAGATGAAAGGTAAACAGAGAATGAGGATGACACCAATCTCTACATAGAGAAAAAGCGCCACAGCAGTCCACTGCAATGTCATCTTCCTGCTCTAAAAAACCAAAAACAAACGGTGAGCACTGCAGGAAAGCTTGGTGAACAAGTAGGATCACTGATCATTAAAACGCACATTCTTCACTCACAGGACATGAGCTAAAGCCTCATAGAATGCGGCTCGTTCTTAGCTAGTATAGCAGAAAAGATCCTCTCACTTTCCTGTTTGTGTTTAGTTAACTAAACTTTAACCTTCTGGTGTTTATTTCGAGTGTAAATATGTGTATATACTTATTGACTTATATGAAACTATGGGAAAACCTGAAAAGAGACATTAGCCATGAAACCAAATCCGAGATCCAATGTGCGAAACTACTTAGGCTAATGCTGCCCTTATAAAGGAAATTATGCACAGAAATAGCCTTTAAATTAGCAGAAAGGGCTGTTTTTTTAGGTTTCATTTCGCTTTTAAACTCCGACACTTACCTAGAAAACACCAAAACCGTGCAGGGGGGAGTTTCTCCACGGAGTGAAGTTCGTCTTCCTGCTTTGCCTCTTCCTGTTTGAGACTCACTGTGCCTTCGTCGTCAATTACAGGCGGTACGTCAGCCCGTCCGCCATGTTGGAAGGGTCAGTTCAGAGAAACAGGGCTCTGCGTTTGAGAAAAGAGACTGTTCCTGATCAAAATAGACACTGTTAATTAACTCAGGTTCTGCTGACAATTTCTGTGAAAATAAATAAAGATACAAATAAATAAAGACGGGAATGATGGAAACGGTTTTCGTTATTTTTAGCACACATCTGTGTTTCTGCCGGTTTTTGTTTTGAATCTTAAATTCTGATTTTAAGACGTTTTTAAAATGTTTTAAGGCATTCAAAAAACATTCAACAAAAACAAAACAGTGTTAAAATATTAACTATGGTTTAAAAATAGAACAAATCATATGCTCATTTGAACAGTTTTTGCTTTGTTAGGTTTATAGTTGTTTTTATTACAGTGACGTTTAGGTTGGTTTGGGAAACGTCTCCATGTTTGAAATACAGAATATTATTACAGAATAGATCTTAAAAAAAACAGCCTCCTCGCATGTTTCCATGCATTCCAAAAAAACTTAACGTAAAAATTATTTTACATAAAGTTTCAGGTTAACTTGCTACATTATACTTTTATATTAAATCACAGTAATCTATGTTCCTTTCTATGTCTACTAAATTGGCTACCACAGAAGAGCTACTTATTTACGACTAACTAGTTATTGTAAAAATGTGTTATATGATAATAGGACAGAGTTATACAAGCATGTGGGAAAATACCAACATGAAGACAACATTAAAGGCAGAGGTTTTAAAATTTTATTTGGTATAAAAACAAAAATAGAAAAGAATTATAATGACAGTCGTGAACGCTCATGTTTCAAGATGAACTGGTCCATATGTGTTCTGGAGGTAATCTATCACGGAGGAGGTACTGGACAGAGAATTAAACACCTTTCTCTCTGGCTGGGAGCTCACTCTCTCCAGCATGTAGATCAGATGATGATGGAAACATGTGAAGGGAGTGCCGTGCTCGATGGAAATGTCCACCCAGTCCCATATGCACTGCAAGGGAGTATCCTCATATCCCGCAAACATGGCAGGGTTGGCGAGCAACCCCCGTGCGGCCATCACACCTGCACAGTGAGGTCCAAGCAAGCATAGCGTTAGAAACCAAAAGAACCATGCTGACATATGAATGTATGAAACCTAGACAAACAAACATACCATCCACTCCAGTCAGCTGGTGAATGGAATCCACATCACGAAGGTAATTTATGTCTCCATTGGCAATAACCGGAACAGATACGCTGTCTTTGATTGTCTTAATAGCATCGTAGTGAACCGGCTGGTGGCGTTCCTCTGCTGTACGGCCGTGGACTGTTATCCACGACACACCGGCGGATTCGGCTTTCTGACACAGATCCACCGTCCGCCTCAGGTCCTTGTGGATCCTGTGGATTAAGTGGTTTCTTAACCACAGCACCGCAAAACAGATACTTTTTGATAATAAAGTGCCAGGCACAAGCAGTCGTACCCTTAGAAGCTTTCACGTTTTTGTCATGCCGCAACCACAAATGGAAGGAAAACATGCCATTTCAACAAACATCAAGTTTGCTTCTACGAAATCATTTTTTTGTTGAACCCTTTTTGCTACAATCATGTAAACATCTTGAAACTTTAAACATTGAAGGATTTTAATGTTTGACTACACGTATTTGCAAAATAGCTTAGGATAACTCACACAGTCTGCGGTCATTCATTTTTAGGTTTTGCCTCAGATTCTTAGTTAAATTTAGGTCTGAACTTTGACTAGGTCATTTTTGTACCTAATCTTATTTTAATCTTTTTTTTTTTCTTAAGGATTTCCCCATCTGTGAAAGACTGGCGAACTGTCCAGGATGTACCCCCGCCTCTCGCTCGTTGTGAGCTGGAGATAGGCACCAGAAGACCCCTGCGACACCACAAGGATAAGCCGGTTGGATAATGGATGGATGGATTTCCCTGTATTTATCTCTATCTACATTTCTGATCATCCCCAATAAACTTCCCCATAGCTTTTAAAAAAAGGTATCCTCAGAGCATCATGCGACCGACTACCTGAATGGCTCACTGTGGGGGATATGGTTTCCAAGGTGGTCTATGTTATTATTAGTAAATGTTTTCTGTCATTTAGTGTTTTGCATTTTCAAAAGTTTGAATGCTGGCCTCCTTCCCCTCAGTACCTTTTCTACATGTCTGCAGAGTCATCAACATGGCTTGTGGCAAATTCTGTATGGGATTGCTTAAAGCATTCTTGATTAATGGCTTTCTGCTTGCCACTCTTCTATTGGGGTATGCACATTTAATAAGTGTCAGATCAACAGCTCTGCTGGGGAACCTCAGCGGCTACTGAGAGTTAACAATGGCTTCTTCGTGCCTCTGTGACTTCATCAGGACATTTAAGTTTTGGTAACTGTGCTGTTGTGCACTAATACTTAGAATTTCAGATAATGGATGTAAGTGTGCTCTGTGAGGTTTTAGGAGCTTGAAGAAAATGTTTCCACTGCAAATTGGACTGGGTTTTCCTATACCATGTCTACAATCTTCCTATTCCCTTTTAGATCAAAGCTCGATATTTGCAGTGGCATTCGTTTTGACCAAAGATTTTCAAATAAAGCCCTCATGGTACAATGTCCTGCAAATTCTACATGTGTCTCTGCTTCAGCACGATTGATTAAAACAATCAGGTCATTAGCAGGACTCTGGAGAATTTGACTGTATACGGAGGAGGTGACTCATTTTGAATATTGTTTAAAGACTGGATTTTTTTCTAATAACAAAACTCTGCTTTAAATCCATCCACAATTTTGTCCCTACAATGTTTGTTGTGTTCCCTTGACCTCATCATGCTATTTGCACACTAATGATCTCTAAAATACTTCTGAGGTCTTTAAAGAACAGTTGAATTTATTGTGAGATTAAACTCAGATGGACTCTAACTATATGTGCTGTAAAGGCTTATTTTGGGGGGTAAAATAGTAAAACAAAAAAGCCAACTAAGAATGGATTTATATATTGAATTGGTATAAAGAATATTTGTATACATATTATTTGCCTTCTAGTTCAGAGTGATGCACTATTTTCTGTTGGTTTATCACATGCAATCTCAAGAAAGTTCATTAAGGTTTGTGGTTGGAGGGGTAGTGACACTTTTAGAAGGCTCCATAAATGTTACATGTCCCGCAATTCATCAGTGTACTACAGGTTTTACCTTATTTTGATGGATGCTGTGTAGCTTGGGTTGTCTACCTGGTTTCTAATGTGCCTCACCATGTCCTTCACAAGCTCAGGCTTATTAATGAGGCACGCACCGTAACCAGCTGACATAGCCCATCTAAAAAAAACAAAAACAAATAAATAAATGAATGAAATAACTAGCATGATTTACTGGTATGCTTGGAGGGCATAAGGTTGGACACATTTTTGCCTGATTGATCCTACATTAGGAATGAAAACAATGGAGATCTAAAATGAATACAAGCACATTACATAGAATGAGTAGATTAGCAGCACCTCTGCGGGCAGCCACAGTTGAGGTCAACTCCATCCGAGAAAGGCGCCACCAGGCAAGCCGCACCAGCCAGGGTCTGAGCATCCTGGGCTGCAAACTGCACAATGAGGGGCCGATCACCTGAAAAAGCAAAATACATAAATGTAAAAAAATCCATTACTATTCATACCATTGCATTTTTGCAAGGAGTCTTTCTGCGAGGAGTTCGAATGTTCTGCGTGTGCATGAGGGGATTCTCTCTGAATACTCTGACTAAAAACATCCCTGTTAGACTAAGCGGATTCCCTAAATTGGCTCTTAGGTATGAGCGGTTGTTTGTCCCGTCTGTTGTTGCACTGTAATAAACTGGTGATCTGTCCAGTATGTAACTTCAGAGACCCCACAAGGATGGACAATGCATGGATGTGCGAAGCTGCTACAGAAATAGGACATTACTGTGTCATACAGGGAGAGCACTCACGTTGATTGGTGGTAAACTCGCTGTCTCTGGCTTTAACCGACCGAAGAAAGTCAGCAGCAACTATCATTGGAGTGAAGCAGATGTCACAGTCGTACTTCCGGACTAGAGACCTGAACGCCAACCTGCGGGGAAAACGGACATTAGCGAGAGGCGAACAAAGCTGCAAAAAAAAACAAGCTAGTTTTTGAGAAGGTATTTACGCAAAAACCTTACTTTGAGTATCGGACCATGGGAGCGCAGACCTTCAGCACTCTCCCCTGTTCAAACATGTCCATAATGCAGCTGCTGCTGCTGCTGTTGGCGCCGCCGGTCTTCATTCTTCTGTCTACGTGTAGCTGGACAGATTTTACCTGGAGTATTTTGACTACTGTTACAACCGGACATCTATAAAATATGATTTCGCAACTATCGTTAGGTTTGTATGTATGCAGATGAGATTACTTCTTCTTCTTCTTCTTCTTCTTCTTCTTCTTCTTCTTCTTCTTCTTCTTCTTCTTCTTCTTCTTCTTCTTCTTCTTCTTCTTCTTCTTGGATTTTATTAGCGGTTGGCAACAAACTCATAGTAGCATTACCGCCACCTACTGGTATGGAGTGTGGTTGGTGATGGTCTATAAATAAATACTATATATATATACATACACACACACACACACAAACACAGCTATACATAACTATTTATTCCACCCCTCTATATCATTCATAAATTCACAGACACATCTATTATAATCAAATTCTATGAAATAATTTAGTCCTTTTTAAATATCTAATAACTATTTGTATTTGTTTACTCCCCAAATTCTTCCTCAATATATCTAATAAATTAATCTTCTCTTTAATATGGTCAAATTCCCTCTTCATGTAACTTCTTTCTCTTTCATACCCACGACATTCTAACATAACATGTTCAATTGTTTCTAACGCTCCACAGTGATCACATTTGCCAGTATTATGTTTTTTCATTTTAAAAAGTGTGTAATTTAGTGCTGTATGCCCAAACCTTAACCGTGTTATTACTCTTTCCTCCTTTCTATTTCTTCTACCATTTCTTTTTTCTCCTACTCTCTTCTGAATTTTATAAAACCACCTTCCTGTTTTTTCTTCATCCCTCCTTTTTTGCCATTTTTCCATCAGTTTTTCTTTAACAATACTCTTTGCCTCAGATTTACTTAATTTAACTGGAAAACTAATAGGATATTTAATTGCCATCTTTGCTATTTTATCTGCCCTCTCGTTTCCTTCTACTCCAATATGTGCTGGAATCCACACAAATATAGCTATTAAACCTATATTTTGTATTCGGAATAATGTATGAAATATTTCTAATAAGATGTCCATCCTACTATCTGACTGATTATATTTTAAACTTGATAAAGCAGAACTGGAGTCTGAACATATTATTGTTTTTAATGGTTTTATGTCTTCTACCCATTGTAATGCTAATTATATTACCAACATTTCTCCTGTGTATCCTGATAATCCGTCTGTAACTCGTTTTCCTATTTTTATATTGAATTCTGGTACAAAACCTATTCCTATTTTTCCAGTTACTTTTGATGCATCTGTATAAATTTGAATAAATTGATAATAGTTGTTAAATGTATCTGTACTGAATAACTGTCTAGAATATAAGATTTATCTTGTTTCTTTTCTAATATTGAGATATCTACTGTTGCTTCTGGTAGAATCCATGGTGGTATAATTGATATTGGTATTGTTTGAGTAATTTCTAAATCATTCATTTTAAATTCTTTTAATTTCTTTTCAATTGTCCATCCAAAACTCCTCATTTCTTTCTTTTCTTTTTCCCGACATGTATTTAAAATTTCCCAAGTTGGATTATCGAATGTATTGCTTTGTCAATTTAACCAATAATTTATTTCTAGTTTTGTTCTTCTTAAATCTAAAGGCATTTCTACCATTTCTATTTCTACTTCTTCTTTGATAAAATCAATATCTAAATTCATTTACAGATAGCAGAGATTCCTAACCAACTAATGTCTAACTTTTATATGTTTATTTTGTTTTCCATCATGAAAACATGTATGCTTCTGAAGACAGATCAAGTCTCAATAGAAATGTATTGTTCATGAATCACTATGGGAAATTGCATATTAATATTCACTTTACGTGAAAAATGTATTCTGCTTTATTTCATGTGTCCAACTTTTCTTTGTATTTGATAAAACTGTGCAGTTGTGCCTTACCTTTCTACCTCCCATAGCTTTTACCACTTCTCTTTTTTTACTATACTCTGTACTCTTGTACACTAAACCTATACAGCCATTTCCTTCCCTTTAACCTCATAATGTGCTGGAGGCCAGATAAAAACTAACTAAGACCTATTTTATTGATTCTATAAATTGTTATTTCAAATAATATATTTGGTCTTCTGAATGACTATGTTGTAAACTAACCAATGATGAACTAAAATCTAGTATGAATCATGATCTACAATCTAAAGAGATTAGTATCTGAAAAGTGGGAAATAAACCATAAATTAAAGGTTTATGGTTAATATGAATTTAAATCATGTGATATATTAATAATGCAATTCTAGCGTATTATAAAAAAAAAAAAACACCCGTATGTTTGGTAATTTACTCTAAAGCAAACATGGTTTAACAAGCTTTACATTGCACCTACACTCTAAAGCCACAAGAGGGCACTCCAGTAGCGTAAAAGACCGAGAAGATTCAACCAAGCCATATAGTTAGTTAAAAACAGCACAATTTAACTTTTCCCTGAAAGAGGAAAAATAAATTGTTTTAATGAAACATACCGATGAGAAATCTTTACCTTTTGAGTTTGAGCAGTTTTAGGAGCTGCTCTTTCATCTACAACATTGTGTGTTTGGTAACACGTTTTAATCACACTATTTAGATCAGTAGCCTCTGTTTTTCTTTTCTTTTTATAACTGGCATGTAGAGAGAGTCAAAGATCTAAGAACAAGCATGCTTTGTTTAAACAGAAAGACAATATTTCCAATATTAAAATACTTTATTAAAAAAAACAGGCATCAAACCAGTGATGGGGGGGGGGACAAAAGAAAAACAGCACCAACATAAAAAGGTGTTTAAAAATAAAACAAATAAAACCAAAATCCTTGAAAAGGGCATGTTAATTAGCTTTTAAAATCTCAAGCACAATAAATAAAAACAAAATAAAGTCACACCAGTTATAAGTAGTGGAATGCTGCAAGCCAGTGATTTATGCACAAGTTAGTGAATACCTAGGAGCCATCTGTGCTTCCTGGGTAGTCTAAATTGAAACAAACAGTGCATCTGCATAGCATTTACAACAACACATGAATGGGATGTTTAAATCATTGCCTAGGAAGGGGTACGTAGAAAAACTCTGTATTTTGCTGTGAACGTACACACAGAATACTCTCCACAAAGACAAACAAAACACTGCAACTCATTGAAACAATATGGATACAATTTGTTAGCTCTTCAATTTTTAGCTTGCTTTCTCAACACCCTTCATATGTCAAAACCAATTAGTGACATGTAAGCCAATTAAAATCCCAGTTTGGGGGAAAAAAAAAGAAAAGAAAAAAGGACAAAGTCGAAAAAGATAATGCTCATTTTGAAAAAAAACTTGAGGGTTTGAGCAGCTGACAGTAGGGAAGTTTCTCCTCGCCATCCTCATTTGGTATCTGATAAACAAATATCCCCTCAGAGAATAAGGAAGCACTTGATGGAAGTTCCTTTTAAATTTACTGGGCCATGCATAAAGGTCCAGTTCTTATCTGTGCCGTGCCTGAGTAAACCCTTCCTGTCAACGACTTTGGATGGAGGATAAAAGACATCCCAGTGGGTCCATGGCAAGCATCCACATCACGCTTCAAAGAAATCACATCTATCTCCTTCCAGAAATAAGTTTTAATTGAGCAGGAGGATAAAAATATAAAATATTAATAGACTACTACAGAGAATTTGGTAGAGGTTTGTGCATTGGTTATGCATTTTAAAAGGCCCAAAGAAAAGGACACAACTGGTTTACCTGTGACGATCTCCAGCCCAGACACCACCAGTCAGGTGGGCTAGAAACAAAACAATGGGTCAAAGAAAAGACTATCGATTCTATAGATGTGACCGAGTGTAATGAGAAGCAAAACAAACAAAAACAAGTGTCCTCGAACCGACTTTCAGTGCAACATAAGTGGACAGGAAGCCCATTGTCTAATCCCCCCTTACTGAGGCAGCCTCCTAAAGCCGGAGACATCCAGCTCTACACTGGATAGGAAACGCCTGGACAGACGATGGGAGTCATAGTTCAGCTCCGTTACGTAGACCGCAGTGGTTTTCTTGGGGTAGATGATCGTGGTGCTCCTGTAGCGATGGGGTCGATGGCGGGGCTGGAAGTCCAGCTGAGTCTTGTAGTGACGCCAGGTGCTGCGCTGCAAAGCTACAATCGTCTGCTGGCAGTGTTCGAGGGCCTGGCCGCACGGCTGGAGGGCCACGTTTTGGATGAAGTGACGTTCTGAGTCATAGTTCACGAACGAAGTGTACCTGGAAGTGAGAGAAAGTCTTAATGTCAGACATAATCCAACTATAAATGACACTGAATCAAAGTGCAACCATGTTTCACTGAAAGGTCAAGAGCTATTATCTGGAAATCATTATTTTTGCATGAATTTTTATTTTTTTTCCCCCTTGAGGCTAGCAGCTAATATGAGCTGAATTAAGAGCAAAGTGAAATTTAAACAACTATAGATTCAACATTTTCTTGATATTGTCTTTAGTTTGCTCTGATAATGTCAACCCACCTCAGTTCCCTTGATGGTAATAAATCAAGTGCTATGCCTTCTCCAAAGGATAGAGCCTGCAGTTGTGGGAGATTTCCAACAGGTGAAACTGAAATCTGAAATGTAAAAAGAAAAAAGGAATAGAAATAAGCACACAACTCTAACAAAACCACCATATCATGTCACCTGATGCAGTAATACCAGCATAGTTGAGAAGCATAAAGAAAGTTCAAATTTTATGTAGAAGGGAACTTTAGGCATATGAGGGGAAAATAGAGAGGCATGTGTTTACTATCAGAAGTAAAATCATCACCATCTAAGCATCGTTACAACCAGAGTATTGTAGAATTTAAATGACATCTTTAGTGTTTTAGATCAGGGAACAAGGAAGACCTGAGATGTGCAGAAAGATCTGAGAAAGCCTACATTTCTGACATAAGCCAAACCCACAGGCTGTAGCAGACTTGATGTGGGTGAACAACCTGAACCAGTTCTTTAACAGGTTTGACCAGTCTCCAACCCCCCACTCAGCCCAGTCACCCACTTTCATCTTTGTATGTACGTATGCCTGCTTTTTTTCCCATGGCCTCACACCTTTCACCCATCATCCAACCCCTCCACATCACAGAGCTCCCTTCCTTTCAACACTTCAGGTGAGGAACGAGCTGCGAAAAACGAAGCTGTGAAAGTTATCAGCTAAAGGCACCTTAGATGGCATGCACAGCAGCAGCGTGTCTTCACGGTACGCGTGCTTGACCTGAGCCTGTAGATGAAAAAGGTGCAACCGTGCAAGACGCCTGGTTTGGTTTGTTGCCGAAGACCAGACAACATCAAGACATTAGCAACAACAGGCTGGTAGAACTGAATTCACATGTGATGACGACCCCCTCAAGCGTCTTTGTCACATGTGAATTCATCTTCGCCCCTGGTGAGGTCTTCATTGGATCTACTAAAGTTCACACACCAGCCAATCGTCAAGTACCTCCTGAGTGGACCAGTACATCTCCA
The DNA here is from genome assembly GCA_032876305.1 of Orestias chungarensis. Taxonomy (NCBI): domain Eukaryota; kingdom Metazoa; phylum Chordata; class Actinopteri; order Cyprinodontiformes; family Cyprinodontidae; genus Orestias; species Orestias chungarensis. The sequence continues at coordinate 901,353 of JAVLVB010000580.1, read as the reverse complement.
TTTGAATGATGGACTACCTTACTGGCTGCCCACAGTTTGTGATGACCCTGGGCTGCACCTCCGACAGGCTGGTCTGCAGAATTGGGGATCTGCAATGAACGGTGCTGGGAACTGCTCCTTTTTTTCCCCTCTACAGATTTCTCCTTCACAAAGTACAGAAAGCTGATATTGTGGACTGGTGCCTTCAATCCAAAGCTAGGAAAAGCGTTGAATCAGAAGCCTTTGATTACCAATCACGTGGCTGGTGTTACACCTCAATTTAACCAGTGAGGGATTTATGTATTCTATATAATCAACGGTGGGAGTCAAATACTGAAATAAGTCTATTTAATGGATGAATGTTTGGCTCCAAAACAAACAAAAACAAAACACTGTTCAAAAATCATCTGCCTATTGACTAGATATCCTCCTGCGACCAGGGGTAACATATATAAATAACATTCGACTTTTTTTTAATGCAGTAAAGTAAAGACAAGACTTTCTGGTTAAAAATCCATTACTGCAATGAACAAAACATCAAAACCTGTTTTTATTATTATCATTTACATTATATCCTTTGGAGAGAACATCAAACAAGAAGATAGTTCGGTGGAGACTCCACCTCTATACATGTCACATCATTGAAAAGCCCAGCATCGCCCAGGGAATAGCAGGGTTTCGGCAGGATATGCAAAACGCAATAAAACATTTCTATAGCCACAATCAAACAATTTTTTTTTCATAGAGCACGCCTGCCAACCCCCCAAAAATGCCACCCTGGGGGTAAGCCTTAATATACCACCTTTAAAAACAACTGATAAACAAATCTATAATTAAAACAAGAAAACATAACAGCTATCTAAACGATCTAATCTAAATTTATTTAAAGAGAATATATAATAATAATAACAGGATTGTGTCCATGAATCAGACTGAAGCACAGAGAAGGTGCTGGTGCTGCATACCAGGCAGGCCTTTCCTTCCTCCCCAGCCTCCAGGCTCGCTGCCCCGCCTCTCTCGGCTGCTGCAGGCTGCAGCCAGGCGCTGGGACTCGGGCTAGGAGGTAAGCCAGAGTCCGGGCTGTCCAGTCCTCTGTCATTCACCGTGTAGCTCATCTCCAGCGGATCTGCGTCGATCACATGGGGCAAGTTCAACCTGCCGACCATTTCTGGTGAAGAGTTGAGCGTGTGAGAGACTTTCTTCCTGTTCTGGGCTCAGAGCTGCAGGCTGGAAATATCATTAACCTGAACTGGGGGTGGATCCAATCCTCTCTCTCACACACACACACACACACACACACACACACACACACACACACACACACACACACACACACACACACACACACACACACACACACACACACACACACACACACACACACACACACACAGTTAACAGATAATGAAAATAAAACAAACAAAAATCGATGCTTTCAGATTCCTTCACATTAATATTAAAAAATAAGATGCATCAGCATCCAATGCCTGAGGAATTCATTTCTAGCTGCAGGAAGCAGAGAAACTGAGTTCAGAGTCCAGCCACCCGCGGATCCTCTACAAACTCCAGGGGATTTAGGGAGAAAAAAGGGAGGATTTCACGACCACAAACACAGGAAAGGAAACGCCCTGCCAGGCGCTGATTGGTTGGAAGATAATTGGCAACAAGAGGCCAGGCAAGGATTTGTGATTCTTTCCAGACCATCATTGAAATTGAATCTTGGTGAAGTTTTTAAGTTGATATGCTTTCCTGGTATTGTAAGTAAAACAATACCCACCCACACTGGTGGAGCATGGGAGGAGGGGGGAGTTTCACTATTCCTGGCTTTGGAGCTCACCAGGAATTGTGAACCTGCATGACTGGGATTTAAATTAACAGGAATAACAGGAATAGTTGTAATGTATTTTGGAAACACTCCTTAACAGAATAGCCTTATTTATACAGAGATTAAATCAAACAAGAAGTGGACTCTGTTATTCAGGTAACTGATAGCCAGTGGATTTTATTTTGGGGTATCACAGTTGGCTAAAATAATAATCAGCTAATCAGACTTTTTTCTGTGATATTTGATAAATGCGCTTTCTTTTCCTTCCAAGTCACAATCATTATTACTTTAAATCAGTCTTTTTACATAGAATCTTAATAAAACAGCTTAGGAACTAAAACATCACAGAATACAAACGTGTTTATCGACTGCTTATCATTTTTTCAAGGCACTGCATATGATGGTGTGACGTAAATGTTCGCCGGCTATAGGAGGAATCTAAAAATCTGGGTTCACATCTCTCTGAAAAAGCCGATCCTTTTTAGATGTACGTGTTGATTACAGCCCCCCCCCCAGCACCTCAGGGACAAGTCCTCTTTTAAAGATGACAGAAATTAATAATTCAGTGGACTCATCTTCATGCCTAAACAGTTGGTTTAATGTTACGCCATCCTCAAAGTATGGCGTCTTCAAAAACAGTACATTTGATTAGGATATTTGAATCATTCATGATTAGGTGCGAAAAGAAGCAGCAGGAGACACTTTAATCAGACTTTAATCAACAATAGTACATCGTTAGTGTCACAGAAACGACAGCGGAAGTTTACACAAGTACAGGACATATGCAACAGCAACAAACCGTTGAGGAAGTTTCTACATAACCCAGCATCAGATTGGCTCTGTGTTACCACCACTTAGAGAAGCTTAGCCAACTTTTTCCTCTCTCTGTATTGCTCCACTCCAACCGAATCGAGACTAATGAAGTCTTCGAGATGCGTGACACCTCAAAACACCTGAAGGCCACAGCAGGGCAGTCTCGATAAGAGATCTGAGTCTCTTCACAGTCTCTTTTTGATGAGCTTCTCCAGTTTGCGAATGCGAGACGACTCTTGCTCTGGGGTGGGTGCACTGAAGGACAGGGATGGGCCGCCGTCAGCTCCAGAGGGTGGAGTGGGTAGCCTCTGCCTGAAGAGCTCCAGCATGCTGCTTTGTTCACTGCGCTTTAGACCCTGTACACCCACACAAACCCGCCCCAAAAACACAGGAGGAAAAAACCCATAGTTATCATGCATGCTTGAGAAAGCAGGGTTAGTATTTAACATCAGTTTCACAGATGTTAACTCAGGGTACCTGAGTTGCTTTAATGTGTAATAGAAGAAACAAATGGCAGTCATTAGCTTAAGCAGCAATAGAAATACAAACCGTTGTTCTTTTATTTTTACTTTCTCTATTTCTGTCATAAAGTTGATCAATTTTTTGGATAATTATTTTGTCTACATTTGGATGTTGTGAAATTTTTTTGAAACTTGCCGTCGGGATCAATAAATTACTTTTGGATTTTGTAACCCCCTCAAATTATCTTCCATACCGTTCATACAGTTTAAGCTTTTAACGAGTAGAGCTGCATAGATCAGAGTAACACAGCACTCTCCTCCCACCTGTTGTTGCACACAGCTGTTCAGTGGGCTCTGTAGAGCTAGACTTCCCAGTGGCTTATAAAGAAATAAGCTCGTGATACTATACAGTGGATACGGAAAGTATTCAGACCCCTTTAAATGATTCACTCTTTGTTTCATTGCAGCCGTTTGGTATAACCAAAAAAGTTCATTTATTTTCTCATTAATGTTGACTCAGCACCCCATCTTGACATGAAAAAAACAGAAATTTACATATTTTTGCAAATTTATTAAAAAAGAAAAACAAAAATATCACTTGGTCATACGTATTCAGACCCTTTGCTTAGTATTGAGTAGAAGCACCCTTCCGAGCGAGTACGGCCATGAGTCTTTTTTTATTTATACTAAATGGCTGCAATGAAACAAAGAATGAATAATTTAAAGTGGTCTGAATACTTTCTGTACCCACTGTATATACTAAACTGTTGTTAAGCCCAGCACACAATGTGTGATTTCCAAGACTTGTACAGAACCTCAACAGTAATTCCTGTAATTGCTGCAGCAACTAGTTCTGTAAGTGCACCTCCCATTGTGCACTGTTACAGGAATTAGTGTTTAAGTCCTGTACGAGTCTCAACTGTGTCAAAACTATGTAACAGAGATTTTAGTCCTGCAATCAATGGTCAGTACAGTGTGTTAATAAGATTATTGTGAGTGGAAGTTTTACTTCTAATGCTATGCAACCCCCCCCATTTTTTCAGAAGAAAAAAAATAGAAAACTGTATATATCATTCCCTGTGTTGATCAAAAACTGAATCCAATGCTGCTCCATGCCAACATTGAACTAAAGGCTGATTTGAATTAAAACTAGTAATTTAAACCTACAAGAAAAAAGGAAATAAAACGCTGTTAAATGTTCTTTCCTAGCGGCGCGGCATTGGAGACCAGGAACTGCCTTCTGCAGGAGAACGAGTACAAGTTTAAGTAATTTAGTTTTACATTTCTAAGTTATGATATCAGTGGAAGTCTTGACGAAGTCCAAACCAGCCATCATGCCAACGGTGTTGGCTTTGTCTAAGTTAGTACTAATATTGTGATCATTTACTGTAGAACTTTGATTAAATGTGTTGAAAGTTACAATACTGAAGTGAAAGCAAATGTTTTATTTGTGATCTATATTTTAATTGTAATTTAAGAGTTCAAGCTGCTTTCATTGTAGCTCCGATACCAGGTACTAAAAACTGTGTATTTGTGTGTTCTGCTTCCCACCAAGTTGAATGTTAAACACCTGAACGGAGAAACTATGAAAGTGGAAAACAATTTCTTAAAAATTATTGGTAAAAACACCCAACTTGCCTTCATATCCAAAATCTTCTGGAAGGTCTCCGGGTTGCCGTCGGCCAAAAGTTTGATGTAATTATCAACAAACACCACCGATGGTTCATGTGGGGCCATCACCACCTGTGGAAACACGTAAGAGTTTATTGTGATCTTTATTACAACCCAAGAGGTCACTGAGCAATCCCACATGGGAATTTCAATAGATCCGATACAGGAAGGGGTGGGGGGTGGGGTGTACTTTTCACTCAGGATGTACTTTATCATCTAGTTTATCACAATCGTGATAAATTTCTTGATTGGATAAGAATTGTGATTTATCTTCACATTGACAAGTGAACATTAGAAATGTTTGAAAAATATATAAATAAAAAGAAATTATTAATTTTACTTATTTCTCTAATATGTTTATTCCATTATAATATATATTTATATATATATATATTAACTAAATTGCCCATCCCTACTTTTTACTGCTTACATTTTATGTGTTTGGAAACCAGTTAGCTTGATGCATGCGTGGGTAGGAAGTTGCTTTAATAGAAATCCTTCAAGTTTGGGTAAAAAAAAAAATTATTAAATGGGTTATAAGTCATCCAGAAATGTATATATCCATTGACCCAGATAAATGTGAGACAGAGATAGAAAAATGTTCCTTTAAAGTAGCGCATGACTGGCAGCATCTACAGATTGAGCTGAAAAAAAAAACCTTTCCCTCAATCCTCAACCACAACATGTTATATGTCAACGCAAGCCTACATCTCCTTTTACACAAAGTAAAATCCAGGAGCTGCACGTGGAGCGAGCCTGTGGGAATCACACCGGTTGGAGGGAAGTGGAGGCAGGAGAGGCTCAGGATTCCCTGGAATTCTCTGTTTTCTTATGGGACCTGCTAACTGAGTGATTTACTTTGGAACTGTCCTGGAAGCAGACCAAGAGAAAGCCCAACGGGGACCATGGTAATAAAAAAAAAAACTTAAAGACTTAAACGTTAGAAATTCAGCGGAGGCAGGGGTGGGGATGGGACTGCCTTTGAAATGCTCCCCAGAAAGCAAGCTTCAGAAGAAGAGAAGAAAGCTGGAGCTATGGTGGGCTGGGCTGAGAGAGTGTGGAAAACAGCCACGTCTCACAGGCATTGTGCAGGCCAGGAGAGGCCATCCCGAGACAGACAGAGGGAGTCTTATGTTCTTTGAACATAACTGAGCTCTCAGAGAGCCCAAACACATTCATTTTTTTAGAGCAGAGAATCTGACAGCTACAGTGAGAGACAGGATCTTGCTAGACTTTCTTTCTGAAGTTTTTTTTGTTTCTTTTTTTATTTTATTTTGTCTTTAAAGATGACTGAAGCTTTACATAAATAATGTTGCTTGAATCAGTCTTTGTGGCCAGCTTTCATCTTTCTAGAGTCCTCTCGTTCTGTGACATTTTCAGTGACATTTTACAGGTGAGCATTCGAGGCTCCCCTTGAACCACAGGGCTGCGGGAAAATGTGTCTGGTAAACCCTTTCACATTACTCTCCGTAATCCGACAGTGATAAACCCACGCAGAGTCATTAGCCAACGTTCACAATCACTTTGAATTCTGTTGTAGTGTTTTTCAGGACATTGTTTTTCTTTTATGGTTATGTCTTCACTCTTTCAGCCACTCTGACAGACCTTTTGCAGCATGTGTGAACCCTGTCCTGTCAGTAACCAAATTTCTGACAGGCTTAGATGTTAGACCAGGGGTGGACAAACCTTTTAACTTGCGGGCCAGAATAGGTTCTAAAATTTGACAGAGGGGCTGGGCCATGAGCATGAGTGTGTAGCAACATTACTTTACATCAGTCAAATTCTATTTTTTTATTTTGTATTCTGAAGATAAATAAATAATGTTTTCCTTAATGTGTAAGTATCCATTATGTTTCCTTCATTTCCTAATATTCGTTTAAGACTCCATTCTTGACCTGTCCTTCCATCCATATTTCTCAATTTCTCCACCAGGTTCATATGTTTTACAGTTCATCAATACGTGTTCTACATTTTCTTTCTCTCCACATCCTTAACATTTATCATTATTTTTCCTCCCTATTAAATATAAAATGTCATTTAAATTGGTATGACCTACTCTTCATCTGATCATTATTATTTCTTCCCTTCGGTTTCTCATATTAATATTTCTAATTAATATAGACTTTTGTACTTTATATAATCTTCCTTTCTTATCTTCACCTTTTATGCCATTTTTCCCTTTCTTTACTCATAATAAGTGATTTTCCTTCCCCTTCCCCAAAAGGAGCTAGAAAGTTATGGCGTGATTTTTGTGCCACCAGGTTTGCGGGCATTGAGCTATCTGAAGTAGCAATAATTGTGAGCGTGTGCATATGAATCTCATTTACATATGATGTAGAGTTGCGAGCGTAGACACAGAGCCGACCGCGAGCAGAGTGAGCAGAGTGAGCTGAGTGGGCGAGCGACCAGTTTGTCAGAGTTGAGCGCGTGTCCGAGCACCTTTGAGTGAACGCGGGCACCTGAGATTCATACACACACGCTCACAATAATTGCTCCTTCAGAAAGCTCCGTGCCCGCAAACCTGGTTGCATAAAACTCACGCCATAGAAAGTTACACGCCAACGTGTCTAGAATAGTGCACCATCTTTTTAGGAAACGAGCGTTTTGCAGGGGAAAGGGAAATAAAGGAGGTTTTTACACATCCTTGAGTTTCTACTATAATTTGGACAAGTTCGGCGGGCCGAATTAAAAAGCATAACGGGCCGTATATGGCCTGGGGGCCGTAGTTCGCCAATGTCTGTGTTAGATTGATGGCCATTCATTAGACTTTGGAATAAAAGTTCATTTAATGAGCCCCAGATGCTCAATAACCTCAACACAAGCCCATATTGCCCCTTCTCCTCTACCATGCCCGCTAATTGCTTTGTGTCTCAATATGTCGTGTTTTTGGTTTTCTTCAGACAGAGTACTCTGATCAGATAAATGTAGTATGGCTACATCCGTCCACAGGACGCTGGTAGGACAGTGTTAACTATATTTGGACACATTCAGTTGCGTTACATTTTCTTTCTGCTTAATAACTTTCTAAACAAGCTTAGCAGAGAATTGACGTTGTGCCATCACACTTCAAGCAGACGAATGCATGCAACTTGTTCTCCGTACTGACTGAATTCAGATTTGGGCTGAACCTGAGCTCTGCTGCCACACTGGAGGCTGGAATAATAAGCACCCCTTCAGCCAAAGTCATGAAATCAGGGAACATCTCTCCAAATCAAGTGGTCAGCAAACAGTTTTTTACAATCTCACAAGCCCTGGTTTCAGCAGGAGGAAATCCCTCTGTGTGCGGTTCTGCGCCTGATGAACTCCAAAGCCTCCCGTCTATAATTCTTCAATAAGCTGTTGCATTCAATAGGCCTGTCAAGAAACAGGCTCCGGTGCGAATCATTTAGTTCAGGTTCCAGTTCAGAGATGATACAAACAGTAAGTTACCTCTACAAGTTGAAGTCTGTGGGTTTGCACCAAGTGGTCAAGTGTGTGAAATGATTGTCAAAATGATGGATGGCCTTTAAAAATTTATTTTAATGCCTAAAAACATTTGGCCAGTGACGTAAAATATTCTGTGGATGCGATTCCTCCTATAAAATTATCATTTTGTGTTTTTGTGCTTTTGAAATCTTGTGTCGAAGAGATGTCAGGTGGCTAACAAGCAAAGTGCAGAAAAAGATTTTCTGCCTTTTCTATGAATATTTGAAGATCAGGACTCATAAAGCCATGGCCAATTCAAAACCTGCTATTGATCGAGATTTTACCTGCAAGCAGATTCGAGTAGAGTCTGAGATAGAGATATTAGGAGTTTTGTTTTTTTAGTACGATAATTTCCAATCATTGCATAACCTAAACCTGGGGTGATTCAGTTAAGAAGCTCACTCTTGGGACAGCTTCAGTTGTCTTAAAGGTTTTCCTTTTGTGAACAATCCTCCCCACTGTTAAATGAAGGTCAGATTATATGGAAATATCCTTATAGCCCTTCCTAGGCTGTGATTGCCAGCAACAATTGCTTCTAGAACGTCTTTGCTTGTGTTTTACACACCTGTATTCTTGAGACTTGCAAACTGTAAAAAAAACGTGTTTTTATGTGTGTAGTGAAAACTGTTGAGTTTCTGTTAATCCTTTGCATTCGATTTACAGTGCTTTTTTCCCCCTTAAATACTAAAATAGCAGCAGTAAGCGTCACATATTTTTTATGACAACCCTTTTGTTTCTACAACCCACAAAGCGCAATAATGCAGATCGAACCAATAGACTAGAAAGCAGGAGGTTCAGAGCATGTACCAACCAGCAGGGTATTTCCCAAACAAAAACAGATTGTGATTAAGCAACAGTGAATAAATCTAATTGTTTAGAAAAGCTGATTTGAATATCATATATGGGGATCAAAACTTTTGTAAATGTAATTTACCTCGTTGAATTATTTACATACGCTCCCCAGGGTCGAGAACAGAACCTAAAACAATGCAGCCATAGTAAAACGGATCTGGTCTGAAATCAAACAAACATGGAGCTGGCGAGCGAGGTCATTTCAAAACGAGCATTAAGACACATTAAAACTCTGGATGCTCCCAAAACTCTCACAGTAGACCGTGGTTTTTCTGTAAGGGTAAACTGTACTTAATTTGAGGCCATGGCATCCTGGAGTGCTGATTTAAAACTATCCCTGAGTGAAGGTAGAGGAATTTCTGTGCTGACCATCTCACAATAGATTTGTCTTTCTGAAGTCTGTGCCCAAGGTTGAAACAATTATCTGAAAGGGACCTCAGTGTTACATAAAGTCAATGGCTGAAATACTGGCTACAGGACCGCGTTCTGTCTTTCAAAAGCCCCAAAAGAAAATCAACAAAGCAAATCTTTCCTTAGATCTAAGTTACCATTTCCATCACTCATTAGCATCAATTTTTACAATCAACAGGATTTAAATATGAAACCTGGATGGAACGAAGGCTATATTTAGTTGCATTTCATGAAATATGTCCTTAAATATTGCAAAAATATAGGGGAATTCTGAAGTTACACACAGTTTTTTGTTTTTATACACATTTAAGTATTTTAATCCAATATACTGATGCTTACAAAAACAATTTTCTATAAAGGCTATATGCAGTATTGCTGTTTTTCTCATATGATTTTGGTTGTTCACTTTATGTGGCACTGCAAAGATGTACTCTTATAGCTTGGCACCAACGACTTTTCTGCTTATATCTCTTCTCACACATAAAGTGAAGCTATTACAATGAGATTTTCTACCCCTGCTCGCATCGTAATGCACTTTAATCAATGTAAGCCCTGTATACACCCTTATCTCTCACTGGCTTCTCCAGAAACTGGATAGATGTATTCTAGTTAAATTGTGCCTTCAGGCAATTAAATAAAATGAAATAAAAAAAGAAGTGGGCTGCTGTGAAAGGATTTATAAAACCCTGAAAGAGAATTTTTTTTTTAAATTTGAAGCAGATGAGATAAATGGAAATTAATTTAGATATATTTAGGCCTATTCCTGCAGACGGCTATGTCAAAGCCTAAAGAGCCCACAGAGAGCAGGCAGAGACACAAAACCAAATATGAGATGGTGACAGAAGGGACTTGTCAGCGTCTGAGAGAAAGCAAGTGTGCCGCAAGCCCTTCATCTAACACAGGCTCCCTGATATACTAGTTTCATTGTAAAAAAAAAAAAGCAGAAAGATAGCTGAGACAGCACAATTACAGCAAATCAGACTTAGTCTTGTAAACATGAAGAAAGACCAACATTAGGAAGGAAAGACGGCCTCCCTGGTGTCCTCAAGGAAGCACAGGCATTTCTCTACCCTCCTGAGACGGCTAATTAGGGCGTGGTTTGTCACGAGTAAACACACTCACACACCTTCCCACAGGCACAACCACACGCTGGTTTTTAAAGATATGTGCAGTGCCTTGGCAAGTCCCTCGATCATTAAAGCAGCACAGCTCAAGTCCTCCTTTCTCCTCGCCTCATGTGAGATGAGCTATTTTGTGGAGGAATGCTCATAAAGTGCTATTGTGAGTGAGGATAGAGACACAATTAAAGGGCCATTCTGCCAAAAATAAACTTGCAGTGGATAATTTGCTTAAGTGACTAACTCAAGGCAAACATTTTGCGCTGGCTCAGTGGTCCAACCACAAACACTGATGGGAGCACTGTTTGTTTGGCCCGCTGCTGCTTCGCATGGCGCAAAGTCGATCAATGGAAGAGTAGCCACAGCTCTGGTCAGAAGTCAAACAGAGCCATCATGGGCATGGAGGTCACCCATATTGGGCTCTGAATGATCTACTTGAGAGATTTATTTTCAGGTTGAAACAATCATACAAACAACAGCATAAAAAATGCAAAGCAAAAAAAAAGCCCCAACTCCTAAAATATAACCCTTCCGTTCAGCTGAAGTACGTATCCATCCAGATGCCTTCTGAAGAAATGTTTTATGGTTGAACACGACAAAGACTGGGTGAATTACAGTGACAGAAAGCATGCTTAGGATCACTATGGCAACTGTCCAGTTATGTAGTGTTGTTATTACTGGTGTATGTATCAAGGAAATGGATTAATAAAGATAGGATAATAAACCCTGGCACTCATCAGAGCTTATTTTTGGACCGAATAAAGCAGGCTAATGTGAATCGTCAGGGAGGGTCTCGAACTCAACCCTACTGCGCATGTGTGGAGTATAGTCTAAAGAGCTGGGTCAGGAAAACAAAATAAAAGAGGAAAAAATAACATTTTACTTTTGAAAAATAATGCCAGAAGATTAGATGAAATGTTTTCTGATAAGGAAGATTTATTCAGTATTCCTGGAGGAGTAAAATATTTGTACATTTAAGTCTGTGTGTAACAGTTCAGATAATCCGTTAAAAGCCCAAAAATGACCTGATGGGTGGATGTAAACTTCTGCTCACAACTCTGTAATACCTAGTTTTGGTCAGAAGTCTTACCCTGTGTTTAACCGGACATGTCAGCACTTCACCGTCAGCTCCACTAAATGGCAAACAAGAGATAACGTAAAACTTATTCAGGCCGAGCACATAGGAGAGAGTATCTGAACAGCCAAGCCTTTAAAGAGCACCAACTCAAAGCTCCAGTTGTAAAAGCGCCCGACACGGATTGAGCCACCCAAGTTAAATGTCATAAAATGTGAAGTGTCCTGTAAGAACGGCAAATCACTAACGCTTTTGTATAGAGTCAAAGTTAGGATTTACTAGGAATTCATCAATCATTGGCAAGGTAATCCTAAATTTATCCAGGAAGGCTATAGTGTTTAATCTTACAGGCCTTAAGGAGGGTGGCTTTTTCCTAAAATTAAATAAATAAAGAGTGCACTCATCTCTTTTTCCACGGTCATAGAGAAATGCTAAATATTGTGTCTAAATAGAGCTGCTCCACAGAAGCCTTTTGAATGATTCTCAATGCCTCAGCTGAGCTGCTCACCTTAAGTATCATCTCAGCGCGCGTCATGCCTTTCACAACAATCTTGGTGTAACTGGCAGGAGCCTTTCGGAGCACCTGGGAGCCTATGGATGGAAGATCCAACAAAACTGTCTTCAAGGAGTGGGTATCCAGGAGGAGCTGGTGGAGAAAGTTACCAAAAAGACGTATAATACCACACTGCAAATAGATAACCATTAAAAATTACCTCAAATGAGTATATCTAACCTACCTGCTCAGCTCCCACCATGCTGATGGGCTTACATCTAAACAGGTAGTTAATAAATTTAGGGACAAAAGAGCTAAAGAAAGGAAAGAAAAAAATATTTAACCAACTTTAAAACCTGGCTTACAATAAAACAAACAAATTGCCGGCTGTATGTAATACTTGGTAAACTTGATGCAAAACTGCGTAAAGTATTTCCGAGTCGAGGCGAGGTTGTCTCTGATGATCGGCACGTTTTGCTTAATGTGCATGATGATTGATGTGACGTAAGGACTCTGGTCACCCACATGCTCTACGCTCTGCCACGGCATCTGAGAGTCAGGGTGAGAGGTCGAGAGAGGGAAAGCTTGAGCACGAGATCTGGTTGTAAACATTTCTAATTGTGTGTGGCCTGCACTATGTGACAATCCCTTTAATCTAATTACATTACAGACAAAGATTGAATTATGCTGCGCTTCTTGGTGGGAGCGAAAACGTTCACGAAACCCCCAGAAATGCAGTGTTGTAACATCTTTTGGAATAACAGTTACACACAAAAATATGTTAATTGGTCTTTTATTGAATGTGAGCCGTGTTTGATTTAAAGCTGTTAAATAGGCTGAATGTTGGACCGTCTTTATAAACCTTGCTCATAGCACTCAGAGCGGGGTCGCAGGCAGCATCAAGATCTTGAACCAGCAGCTGGATACTGTTTGATATCACACTGTGAAAACATTAAAATAATAAAAAATAAAAATGAAGACCATTAAAATTTTAGTCGCTGCACAAAAGACGAGTGTGCTCAGTTTATAAACCGAAATCTGCTTACGTGCTGAACGTGTCCATCTCCCCGGTCAGATTTATTCTCTCCACCAGCACCTTGTCAACTTTTTCCTTTAGCTTCTCTTCCAGCTGAAATAAACAACACATTTAATGCACATCAAAAAAAAAAAAAAAGTTTTGTCATCATAACCCTTAAAATCCTTAAAACTGGTTGTGTTTAGCTATAAAAAACATGTATAAACTGTCCTGCAATTGTCAGACCTAATGTATGCCCATGCCTGTTGTGTGGTAGCCAGACAGTATTCGGCAGTACTAAGGATGCTGCAGATCAAGCACAGCTCATCAGTGTTGAACTTGGCTGCCTCGTAGCCTTCTTTTTCCTTCAGCAGGCTGGTGATTGTCAGACCCCCGCTGTTACTGCTGGATCTGGACGCATCGAAAATCAAGCAGAATAAAAGAGAAAGAGAAAGTGGTTTACAATTAAAATGGTAAAGTAAAAAAATCCCTTTAAAAGGACAATATTTATCATATAATCTAAGAACTGACTGGCGGACAAAAAATATTGCTTACATAGAGTAATTACGAAGTGCTAGGAAAAGCATACACTAGCGTGAAGCGAAATACATTTGAATAAAATCTACACTTAAAAGTGAAGCAACGTTTAGATTAAGATGGATATTAGGAATGGCAAATGAATAAAAACAAGCTCTAACGGATGGGTTTTGAAAATTTATGTTTTTACAAAAGAAACCCATCTATGCCAGTCCCTGTCAGTTCACTTATTCACCCTGAGGCACTGTAAGGAAATATGGTTGTGTCACTTTGATAACTCACACATAACAGGAGATCACTCACTATTATTTTTGCTTTCATTAGAGTTCATAATTTAGTCTATTTGAAAACGAAAATCCACAAACAGGGATTAGAAACCTACTAAATGGAATCATGTGCTAATTAAGTACTTGCGTAACAAATGGAAACATTTGACACAAAGGTGGTAAATATGTGGGTTCAAAAGGACTTGTTTACAGATACAGAGGGCAGGAAGGTTGGGAGAAAAATGGAAACATGTTCGTACGAAATAGAGGTCCGAAATGATCCAAAGCCTGTTAAGATAACACGCCTTTCCTTTTGCTGAACTAAAATAAACTAAGTATTCGACCTTGAAGGGTATTCTTATTCACCATGTAACTCAACATTACAGATAAATCCAGCGACCTGCGTTGACAGCGTATGGAGCACTTAGAGGGTCAGAACAGCACAAAGGCTCAAAGCAGTGTGCACCACTTAGATAAGTGTCACAATTAGGCTCTCCATCGATCGTACAGCTACTCATTTCAACATATCGTTTTAGACGGGTACAACAGTAACTGATGGTGAAACTGCCGTTTTATTGTAGCTAAAAAGGTACGAGTGATTTTATGTGTTTTTTAGTAACAGTGTAAGTTAATCTGTAGAGGTCATGAAGAGCCGATATTTTGGGAGCAAACTGGAAGTGAATGGTTATGGATGTGCAGCAGAAATATTCAGCAATAGCATGTGTGGCAATTCTTTGAATGAGCAGTGGAGCCGAGGATGAAACAGTCATCTCCCAATATAGGGTCAGATTTACCACACTCTTAATTCTTTTTCATTCAAAACTTAATTGTTTCATACATGGTACAATGATTGTAAATGATTAATAAAGACTGACCGAAAAGGGGGTTACTAATGAAAGGGTTCCAACCCCTCATCAGTTATACAACATTATTTATTCATTGCTAAACTCCTTCTGAATAAGAATAAGAGCAAAATACAAAACTAGTTGTCTGTATTTTAGAGCTGAATGTAGTTATTAATATTAGTACTTGTGGTTCAATTGATCTATTATTATCAGAGGCAAACAAAAAAGAAAGATTGTGTAATTCCAATCTTGGAAAGACTTTTTTTTTTAGAACCGATAGGAAAACAGGAAAGTCTGGAATGTAAATAAAATTAAAAAATAAAATACTTTTTGACAGAGCTAATGAGCAATGTTTCTGCATACAAACCCAGCAGGAATTCATCAATGTCTTTACAAAACAAAATAGGATTTTTGGAGGCATCTCCTGCTTGATTTTAAATTAATATTACAATCTATTTAGAAGATAAACGTGTAATTAACAATGGCATTTATCGTATTGTTCAGTTTATATTATCATCAAAAAAAGGTTTAGAGATAGAAAAACACTACTTTAAATATAACTGGTGTTCTAAAGCAGCCTGTCTTAAATATGTGTAATTTTATATATATTCAAGTAGTAGTTTTGTTTTATCATTGTCACGATACAACCACAACACATTGTGATAAAATTTTGCAGTTATATCACCGTCCCCTACTAGGAATCTTTATTTTTCCAAAGGTTGTTTAAAAGTAAATTTTTGTAACGTTAGTCTAGGGCAAGGATTCCCACACTTTTCGAGATTGCGAGCTACTTAAAAGATGATCGATCCTAAGGGATCACCAGCAAGAAGGCACAATGCCTATTTATTTTACACTATTTAAATAATTTTAAATAACAAAAATCCTTATTTATTGACCAATGGGAGACCGGGATTTGGAGTCACACACAAAATTAAAGTGGAAAAACACACTACAGGCTGATCCAGCTTTGATATAATCCTTAAAACACGTCAAAATGAGGCTCAGTATTGTGTGAGGCCTCCACGGGCCTGTATGATCTCCCTACAAAACTAGGGCATGCTCTCCTGAGGGATCTCCTTCCACACATTAACTAAAGCATTCGCCAACTCCTGGACAGTCTGTGGTGCAACGCGACATTGGTGGATGGAGTGAGACATGATGCCTCAGATGTGCTCAATCGGATTCAGGTCTGAGGAACGGACAGTCCAGTCCATAGCTTCAATGTTTTCATCGTACAGGAACTGCTGACACACTCCACCCACATGAGGTCTAGTATTGTCCTGCATTAGGGGGAACCCAGGGCCAACCGCACCAGCATATGGTCTCACATGGGGTCTGAGGATCTTTTCTCAGTACCTAATGGCAGTCAGGCCACCTCTGGCGAGCACATGGAGGGCTGTGCGGCCCTCCAAAGAAATGTCACCCCATACAATTACTGACCCACTGCCAAACCGGTCATGCTGAACAATGTTACAGGCAGTAGAACGCTCTCCACGCCGTCTCCATACTCTGTCACGTCTGTCACATGTGCTCAGTGTCAACCTACTTTCATCCGGGAAGAGCACAGGGGGCAAGTGGTGAATTTGCTAATACTGGTGTTCTCTGGCAAATGCCAAGCGTCCTGAATGGTGTTGGGCTGTGAGCACAAGCCGCCTTTGTAGACGTTGGGCCCTCATAGCATCCTCATAGAGTCAGTTTCTAACCGTTTGTGCAAACAAATGAACATTTGTGGCCTGCTGGAGGTCATTTTGCTGGGCTCTGGCGGTGCTCCTCCTGTTCCTCCTTGCACAAAGGCGGAGGTAGCGGTCCTCTCCTGGTAGTGTCTCCAGGCTCTGGATGCTACGCTGACAGACATAGCAAACCTTCTTGCTACAGCTCGTATTGATGTGCCATCCTGAACTGCACTATCTGAGCCACTTGTGTGGGTTGTAGAGTCCGTATCATGCTACCACAAGTGTGAAAGCACCACCAACATTCAAAAGAGATCAAAACAATAGGTACTGAGATGGTTTCTCATTGTGTATATTTCTACAGCAACACATTCCTTTAAACTTTTAATGCTTAGTTTTCAAACATTCTTCCCCTTTAGTCTTTTTCCTTTACAGGTAAAAAAAATTTTTTTTAATAACTGAGCCAAAAATAATAATAAAAATCCAAAGAGGCCACAGTGGCGACACAATATTATTAAACTTCATAACACAGACATGTGGGTAAAGCCACAACATAGTTTAAGCTCCTTTTGAGGGCCCCTTTTCAAAACCTCACAAGACTAATTCACAGCACACCCCACTTCATGGCTGTCTGGAAGTGTGTGAATTTCTACAGAGTGGATCCATTACAGTATTTGTACACAGCTTGGAATATGGCATACCTTAGCAGTTAGCATGAGTGAACATCTCAGCAAGCATCTGTCTGTATATAACGGCAATTATGCACTTCTCACCTTGTAAGACTCATTTTTACAACAAATACTACGCTGTGAGGACTCACTGCTCTTAATTGTGCCCAAGTGTCAGGCTCCATAAAAAAGAAGTCCTGTTTCTGGCTAGACGTTTGGTTTAGGACACGAACAGAGTTTATGTTGGGTTTAGGGTTCGGATCAGGGTTAGTCTATAAATATGAATTAAACATGAATGGAAGTCAATTTAAGTCCTTGTAAACCGAGGAAGAACTACTTTGAGTCAGTTAGTGTGTGTACATCACAGCCTGGCAGGATTTCTGATGTGGCTGATGAGCCAGAGATGTTTTCTCTGGTAGCACATTAGGCTTCGCCACAACATAACCGACTCCAGTTCGCTCATGGCGTGCCATCTTAATCTGTCAAACACGGCGAGGACGCAGCATGTCGGTTTCACATATAACTGCAAACCAAGACTGCAATTTACCAAAAAGAACGAACAAACACGGGTGTGGCAGGTCTGAACAAATGAGCTTGTTGCCATCTAGAAAGTTGTTGCGATTCCCTAATGCTGGGTTTGTTTACAGTATAAATACAACTTTCCTTTATAAACACCATGTACAAAAGTGTTATCACAATGTTGTGTTTTGTTTAGGGATATGTTTTTTAGTGTTGAAGCAATCATTTTGTTCACCACTGATAATAAATTGGGTACTGCCTTTGCATTAGGAAGAAAAATTAGCTGGAGAATTAAGGCTGAACAAGAATAATAATAATTTTTTTTTAAATGCTGCAACCACTGCAGCTACAACTTATCCTAATTGACCTCGTGCACACAAATTTGGACAGTAGGTAGTATGGCATTAATCAACAGCAATCCTTTACTTCTTACTTAAACACTTAATTTGGAATAAACTCAATACTATTAAGTCTTACATGTATAATTGGTCACAGATGTGCAATAGGAGTTTTTATTATTAGCTGAATAAAGTTTAAAAGTGACTGTTTTCTTTGATAAAAATATTTAAAATAGAAAATATTTAATAACAATATGGAGTGGCTTGTGTACAAAAATTAAACTTCCTCAGTCTGTAGAAAAGATGGAATAGCATTTTTTGTGCTGAATCCATAACTTGTGCTTTAAATATAGTTATTAATAGTTTAAAGACAAAATATGAATATTTATTGTATCTCCTAACATCCAGTCAGTCTTACAGACATTACCAACTACATATGCAGTGCCTGTTATTCCCAGTAAACCCTCATTATGCCCTAATAAAAAATGCTTTGGGAGATCGCAGGACTCGCGACCAACTTGCTATTTGACTGAAAACACAACTACTCCAAACTCTTGTAGCTACTGCTGCAAACCTTTGAATCAAACTTCGTCCAAATTGTGGAAGAGGAATTTTGTAGCAGTAAAATTTCTGCTTTACTGTCAATCTGTGTATGGTTACATTTTACCTTGCCTTTACACACTGAAGGTATTAATGTACCGCGTAATATTAAATGGTAGAACTTTAAAATGCTAATAATAACGGAAAAATAAAAAAATAAAAATGCAGCGCATGTTTATTACAATTTCATTAGGTGAAATGTATACTTAACCAATAGATGTTTTCTAACTGATGCTGGTAACAGAGTAGAAGGAATGCTGAATCAATTTTTAGAATTTTGCCTATGAAACGCTGCTGTTATTTTTGGGGCTTTAGTGTCCTAGTTTACGTAGATAAATATGTGTAGAAAAAAAAAATAGCCACAGGACATTCAGCTCAAAAACAGAAACCAATTAAATCCAGTGAAAGAATCCTTATATACAAGGTTGAGCACTTTCTCAATACACAATTAGTAAACTAGGCAGCCTATAGGAATTATGTTTTGAGAAATGTAATTTTCAGACAATGGTGCATATTTTTTTCAAACTCTGATGTATATAAATAATTTATTTGACACTAATTGAAATTTTTTTTTTTTTTACATTTCTTTCATTAACAAATGGGAAATAATATGGCTAGAGTTACCAAAGCACTTTTAAATTTTCAAAAAACGACCAACATTTTCAAATTTTTTCACTATAGACCGCGGTTGAAGAACTAAAATTACAAAACAGATTCACTTTTTTTGTCATCTGTTTAGTCTTTTATCTTTTGTAGCCTGATTGGACTGCAGACATGTCTCGATATGTCGCAATAAATACAGTTTCTGTTTAAACCACTAACGCATGCCGAAAAGATGTGACAACAGTGAAGGGGGTTGCCTTCACTGCCTGTTGTGTTAAGTGATTCGATCTTTGTTTCCAACTGACTAGTCAGACCAAGTCAAGTGGAAAACCATTTGATTTCGTTGATGTGCTGATTTGGAACGTGTCTCAAGAGCATGTAGCAAACAAATATGAGCTGGTCTTACTTTGGCAGGTTGCCAGAAAGGATCTTCCAGGCGTACTCTCTGAGGAACTTCTGGAAGACCGTTGTAAGGGCGATCATTGGTTCTCCTGTGCTCAGTTGGGAACACTGGACCATACACTTCTTGTAGTAAACAAAGAGGTCGGCGCAGCTGGGCAGCACTGCTCCACCCTCCTCAGTCCCTGCCTTGGCCAGGCCTTGTGCTCGGAAATCAGCCACAAAACGGTCAATCAATTCACCAAGGTTCCTGCAGATGAAGAAATGTTCAGCCAAAGCCACACATGTTTAAAAACAGAACAAAAAAAACAGACCCGAAGTAAAACAGCAGAATTAGGGCCATGATAAATGAAACAAAAAAAAAACATTAGTCACAAACGATTAGTCCTGATTAATCAATAAATACCGAGTAAAGATTCTGAGAACCAACTGGATGAATATATATAACAAAGTGTTACATGTGCCAAAATTTGCTGTGCTGCAGTCCCAAGGCCAGTTGTTGTGGCCCATTTCTCCTGAATGAAGCAAATACAGCCAAGGACAAAACAAGCAGGCTACTGTTCGACTCAGCTATGTCCCACTGGGGACAAGCTGATTTGGCCTCTCATTTTGGGCTGAACTGAAATGAGGTTGTAGCTGCCTTATAGGTCAATTCTGTCCCTTTGGACCAGACAAAGAGCATTTGCAGGTTTGCAAACCATTGAGTAAACTGACAACTCTTTTGAGTTTCTAAACATATTGCCAAAAGTTAGAGAAGGGGGCAATGAGAGAAAAGTGAAGTTATGTGGTTAAAATTTGTGGAGGTGGATTAAAAAAACTGTGAGTGCAGAATTCTGTGGAATATTTACAACCATATTATATAGCCCATTTTAGAAAGAAGCATTTAAACAAGACCAACACATAAATCGGACAGCAGAAGAGCAGAGAAAAGCAACCTAAACAAAAAAAGGAAAGAAAAGAGAAAGAGTTGGGAAGGAGAGTAGGCATATCTGCTGTGACAGCATTAATTCAACCTCGCTCACTCTTTCTTTCAGTCTCTGCGGTTGTGCAGCTAATGGGAAACATTTCTGCCACAGCAGAAACAGAAGCGTGCAGAGGAACAAGAGCTGGGGGAAGCAGGAGGAGGTGAAGCAGAATAACAGCAGAGGGGACTGATTGATGAGCTGTGGGTCCAAAAAAGCATTCATGGGGAAGCTTTACATACAACCTGTTCTTACATTTTTGTACCTTAACCCACTTTAGTGTTCTCTGCTGTTTTTAGTGTGTGATGCTCACTTGTCTTGGGACTCTATGTAGACATACAGATGAGGTTCAAAACACTTGGAGATGATGCCATGGAACGGATTGTAAGGAGCTTTGGGCTTCCGCGGCTGAAAAGGGGGAAACAAAAAAGTACTTTGATCTGACGTTCCTTAGAAGTTGCCAAAAAAAATGCAGGCGACTTCAACTCACCTTAGCGAGATCTTCATCCTTTCCTGATCCCACATCCTCCCCGGGCTCATCCTCTAAAAAGGGGTTAGTTTGATCTAGTGGGCTCTCCGGTCTCTTTAGCTGCTACAATAAAGAAATGAAAGAAATGATAAAACCAAAATAACAATGGACTCATATCTGATGCACAGTTTGTAAACGCAAGCTTTCATTATAGTTGGACTACTGGAAGTGTGAAAGTTTCCTATAGATTGCAGCCCGTGGTGTATGGAGTAAGATCGCTGTCAAAAAGGTGTGTGAACAACTCTAATATTCGTATTTATACATCAATAAAGTTCTTGTACCCCAAATTCTGCTGCAATATTTGATTCATACTCTCAGAATCACAAATATCTTAGAAGAATTCTGGGTACAAGAAGTATATGGGCATACAAATACGAATGTTAGAGTTTTGCATACACCTTTTTGACAGCGATCTTACTCCATAGTGGTGCTTTAATAAAATACTTTTAAACTAAACTGCACTGGCCGAAAGACAACGTTTACCGGGCATGGTTCAAACGGGAAGTGCAGACAAAAAGGCTTCAGTGATGCACAGTCAGTATCTATATGAGGTCAGGACCAGGCTGGCCTACTTGGCCTCAACTAATCATGCCCCCTATTATCCGTTTTCACTTCAAGCGTCACTTCCCCCTTTAAGCGAAAGACGTGACCTGGATTAAAAGGTGTCGACCAGCTTGACTCGCTAAAACTGCTGAACAGATTCAAAACCATAGATCAGCAGTTTATTCGCAATGCGTTTCCAGTCTGACTAAAAAGATGGCAATTTACAAGAAAGAGCAACACAAAGTGGAAAATAATTGTTATGTGGAAGTAAAGTAGATTTTAACCTTGATTTACAAATTGAGTCTGAAAGGTTTTGTTTCGTAAATCCAGCTCTTCTATAAACGCCACGAATGCTTGTTAGCGAGCATCAGTTGTGTAAAAAGAGCAGCATTATGATGCGTTCAGTAGTCAGATAGATTAATCTAAATGAAAGACTATCCTAGAAAAAAAAGAGCTTAAATGAAATGATTAGGATGAAAGCCTATGCAAGCATTAAAAATGACAAGTCACAGTTATAGACCTGTAATGCATACAAATGCAAGACACACCAAAACTACAAATAATGTTTTTCTTTTACCTTCTACTTACTTTTGATTCGTCCCCCAAAAAATCCAAAAAAACCTGTTTTTGCTTGTGGTTGTTATGTGCAAAAATGTGGATAAGCTCAAAAGGTACAAGTAATTTTTTGACACACAAATATAAAAACATGTAGCAATAAAAAGTTGGATTTTTGCACAGAATTGTAAAATAATGTCAAATGTAAATTGAAAAATCTATATCGAGTGAATCTTCTATTTATACATCATTTTGAGGAGAGAGTAGTATCTTGATTAAGCAGAGCCATCTTTTTACAAATAGATGTCGTCCCACCTGTGGGGCGCCTTTCTTACCCCGGGTGCATCCGTCAAGGTGCATCCCTTGAAGCGTTTGGCCAGCAAGCCCTCAAAGTTTGTCGTCCTCTGGATAGCAAAGAGAAGAAGCTTCACCTCGATTTCCTTTGCTCTTGTTCGCATGACTTTGGCCAGCTCCACCCTTTAAAAAACAACAACAAAAAAGCACACTAAAGGATTTTGTAGATAGCTAAACTCTTAACCAATCATTAACCATCCAGAATTTATAGGAAATTCATGCTGATGCGGTTAAAAGTTTATGACATAAATAAAATGATTCTAAAGGCATTCGTACTGCTCACAGTGGTTGTGTAAAATATCATTTCAAATATAAAGAACTAACATCAAAAAAAGAGTTGTAGAGGTTTACAAAAAAAAATACAATCAAAAATCATGGTTTATCAGTTTACGTCCATTGATGCCAAATTGTGCTAATAAAACACCCCCCACATTCATGTCTTTGGGTATTCTTCCATCTTTAGCTAAACGTTCTACAGATGATATTTGCAATTTTCTTCAATTCAAAACACTTTTGCACAGCCTGTCAAAGGCAAGATTGCTACCTTTCTACCACTTTGCTGGTCTTTGTGAGAGGGACCAACATGAAATAGGAGAAAAACGTTTAGATTTTTTTCTTTTCTTAAATCTCGACGTTGACAGAGGAAGTATTTACAGAATATAACAGAAAGGGCACAGACGATTTTGTGTTACAATGTCACCCTTCAGGGTTTCAAAGCGTCAGCATGCTGAAAAAAAAAAAAAAAAAAAGATAGGGTGGCGTTATAACGATTTTGCTTTTACTAAGTGAGAGCTGGGAAAGGTGGCATTATGACAGGCTCTTCGGAGTGGTTTTATGGTGAAATGAGTGAGTAAAGCGGGGCCTCAGTTACAGCCAGAAGCAACACACAGAGTCCAAAGTCTCCATGTACTTTCAAAGCAGTTGTGGGAAAAAGACAGAGAAGTATCAACACTGGGTCAGTGCTTGTATGGGCCACCGACTATGACTGCTAAAAAATAATTAAGGTAATACCAACTCCAGTAGTAGAATTCACTGCTTAAGGTGTGAGCAATATTTTTCATATTGTTTCCACTCACTTTATTACTTCTTTGTCCGTATAAATGACTAGTTAAAAGCGGTCATAACCTGTGTAATTCATATCTCAGGGTTCGTTTGATCCATCACTGATTCATTTTGTGTGCGTTTACCTGGTAATGTGGCAGAACTCCACAGCGATTCGCTCCGTCATGCACCATTCTTCGGGAAACATGCGGCCATATTTTTCTTCATAATCCACCAGCTGTCGTTTGATCCAAGCGTAGCGTCGATCAATCTTATCCAGCCAGGCAACCTGGAAAAGCAGTGGACGACAACCAAGCTTATCGATGGGCTCGCAATTGTTCAGATTAAACTAAAAGTTGTATTCTCACGTCTTGATTTTCCTGGAAGAGAACCAAATACTCTGATAGATGCTGCCTTATAAACTTTTTGATGATTTCCTGTTTGATGCGCGGGTCGAGTACGTTTGCCACTAGGCAGGCGTCTCTTAGCACATTACTGGGTCCTCCGGTTCTCTGGGTGAGGGCATTAAGACAATATGGTTATTTTTTTTTATAAAAGTTAAGAAGAAAAAGAGAAATATGCAAATAACGACCTCTTTTTACTAAACAAGTTTACCTTGGAGCCTTGAGAAGGGAAAGCTTCTTCAAAATCTGCCAGAATCTGAGTCCCCAGCTCACTCTGTGCGGCCTTCACTCTTTCAGAAACAAAACAATGAGATTGAGCTGTTATTTGTTCTCCGACGCACTTCGGCATTTTAGAAGAGTTATAGCATTTTTCCACTGAACGCAGTTTACAATTAATTCCACTCGCTAATTACTGTGGGAGAGACTTTTAATAGCTAACAACCAAGTGAAAGATCATTTTGTTTAATTAATGCACCAACATTAAATACAAGGACACTGAGCAGAATTGTAAAAGTAAAATAATGCAACCCTTAAGCTCTGTTCAGTTAATGATGAATCTGCAACTGCCTTTTTAACTATTCCCAATGGTGAAATTAGCAATGCAATATTCTGAATAAACTGGAAAGTCACAAGAGCAACTATTGCATTTAGACACCTAATGGACTACAGCTTATTTGTTTTGAATATCTACACACGTATAACTGCACCTTGTATTATAATTGATAAGCTGACACAACACAACAAAGTAAATAAATACACAATGACTTAATTGTTTCTATTGAAACAAGGCAGATATCAAACTAATACATATCACATGACGTGCACTCTGAGAAAATGAATGAAAATACCAAAAGCTAGAATACAGTAAGAATAAGACCTGTTCTATGTTTTTATATTAATCTATGCATCCCCTATCTGCAATTTATTTTTCTATTTTTATTTTATTACTTATTTTTCCTCTATGTCTTATCTGGCAGTGTTGGACGAAGTTTTCTTTGACAGCCAAAGAGAATTCCAACAGATTTACTTTGATAACTTTGATTTACCATTCAAGGGCGGAAAAAAAAAGGGAAGAAAAAAGAAAGGGAGGTGGATCAAAATCAACAGTGTTCAGGGTCTCATATTTCACCAGAAAGGGCCATAATAAAAGGAAAACTTCACTCCATGTTGGGTTTTTGTTTAGGCTCGATCAAAAGAAAACCTCTAGATACATGATACATCTTGAGTGTTTGTCGGATAACAGGAACTCCGATAAATATGTTCAAAGCTTTGAATATATTTAAAAATCCTTCAACTAACGTCATAATCATTTCTTCACAGCATGACTGCAGCTATGTAGGCTATCTAACACACAATCAAAACAGAACGTAAAAGTTTTTTTTGCATTTTTTTTTTAAAGATTATACTTTTTTTTTTTTTTTTTACAGGAGTGTGATACTGGTCAATGTGAACAAAACCGATTCCATCTTTGGAAAATACTGATAAGGACGAAAATACGATAACAGAGATCCTTCGCATTTTACGTGTGTTTAAAACATTGTTTGTTTAAACCAGACAGCAACATATTTCAGTGACTGACTTCAGAGTAAACAACCATCACGGAGTGGATAAGAGCTTTATGGAAAAGTGTGACATTTGATCTTAAGCACATACAGTTTATGGTCACATAAATAATCCTATTTAATCTGAGGTGGAAACACAACCAGACAAATGGTTGTCTGTGCTATCTTTCAATTAAAGAAGAGCTGGAATAATAAGGGGCCCATTCAGGCTACGTCCTTCCTGTGTTTTCCAACATGTGCAGCAACAACATGTCTACGTGTGTATATCTGCATAAACAGGATGTAATACACAGAGCCCCGCCCCAAACAAAGTCACCACTTTTCAACAGTTCAGAAGAAGAGTTGAGGAACATTTTCAGCCGAGAGAGGAAGGGAGGTCACCCTCTGCCTGCTTAAAATGAGTTATGTTGATCTCCAAACACCTAACTGTATATGTGTGTGTGGGCTGGTATGTGTAGGGGGGGGATTGGTTGTAACTGTGTTACCTCTCTGAAAGCTGTCTGATCTGGGGTATGCCCATGTATTTGTGGAAATGTTCTAGCACATTGACCACTCCCTGCAGCAAGTTGGCCACTTCACCATACTGTCTCTTTCTGGTCATGGCTCTAAAATGAAAAAGAAAAAAAATAATAAATGCAGGTTAAGTTAATAAACAAAATATCCATCTTTTTATATCTAAAAATAGTGCAGTTAAATCATTTAAAAAATAGAATAGTGTTTAGTTTTCTAGAAACAAACCAAATCATTTAGCATATGTTATTTTTGAACGAAATCAAAAGTTTTAACATTAATGAAATTTATATCTAGTAATTTTGTCTCCATCAACAACTTAACCACATGAATAAAACTTAACTATGAAACTGAGGATGTGAAGTACACCGTTGCAACACATTGATAGCAGGTGTTATCAAATCCAGAGATGGAATCCATGTATTAGAGACGACTCAGTTTAGGATAAATAGGATTGGTTGTACCCACTCTAAAGAGTCGACGCCTCCGGCCAACATGTGCAGGTGGTTGAGGGTGGTTATGGAGGTAGTGAGGTGGCGTTTGGCATGATCCAACTGTTTGATGTCCCGTGTAATCTCCTTGACCTGTGCAGTACGAGAGATTTACTATATACAACTCCCTTGTCCCAAAACAAAATTAATTAACTCGTCTCAAATAACATTTAACAAGATTAAATTCACCCCTCTGTAATATTTAGAGAACCGGTTCCTCTCATGTTTCTTTGTCTTAATCTATAGATCTATAAAAAGTTTAATTCCATGAAATTTTATGGCGATTCATTTTTGCGTTGCTTTGGCCAGCTGTTTTAGATCATCATCTCACTGAAGGATACCACTGAGTAAATAAAAATAAATAATTAAAAAAAGTTTTTCTGTTTTGCATTTGCAAATATAAACTACTGCAAAAAACAATAAAATAATAATTTCATTTATCTGAATGCTTTTTATCTATCTATACCATTAAGTATGGAGAGAACCATTTAAGAGAGTGTTGCTGGTTGACGGACAGTAGAACAGCACGGAACCTTCAACGCAATAATTTCAGTACCTACCCAACCTACTGACCTTGTCAATTTTACTAAGCCAAAAAAAACACACATGTGGTGATGCACAATGTTGTAAAATGTGTTTAATAACAATAAAAGGCATTCTATTCTATTCTACTCTAATCTATTCTATGCAAGTAACAGCAACACAGATGGAAGATGCATTACATTAGCCTTTAAATAACTTGATCAGCATTATTCTCCATTCTTGAAAGAGTAAAACTGCATCTCCTATGTGCAAGAACAACTTTTCATGTTTTCACAAGTGTTTTGCTGTGCGTACCATTTGTTCCGACTTCTCTGCTTTGTCCTTAATGTCTTTGATTTTGCCAAAGAGCTGCTGGATGGCTATCTGGGCCTCCTCCAAAGCCTGCAAACCAACAAACCAACATAGCGATACTAAAAACACAGTAACAAGAACATGCTTTGATTACTGCACAACTATTATTAGAGGCATTTAATGTCACAGAGTGTTCGAAAATAGATATTCCGCCACAACACAACCAGGAATTTTATGCTTGAAGGCACATCAAACAATACAGCATACGACAATAAAAGACCTGAGAGTCCTTGAGGTCTATTGCTTGTGGCCACTTTAAAAGATTACAGGGAAGTCCAGCTCTTTTGAAGTAAAGTGTTTTTTTTGCCCTGTACTTTACCTAAACTGTTTATAAACTATGCAGCGGTAAAGTGAACATGAACTGAAGGATTTACCAAAAAAAAAAAAAAAAACATTATTCATGCTGGCATTATGCTGACATTAAACCTTTTGTTAAATCTGTTGTGAAAACTACGGGATTTCTATATTGACTTACTTTGTTTTAATTTATAAGAATGTCATACCATCCAAGATAAACAAGGTAGATCCGTAGCATGTAAAAGTGATGAGTGATGATCTTGATCAGGACTAAAAAAACTGTTTAATTTTGACATATTAAACTGAAATCACTTTTAATATCCTGTAAAACACGTTACTGCTTGTAGATGTTTAGAATAAATTTACATAATTTAAATTCTAACATGTAAACTGGATTTGCAAATTATATGTGGTGGATGTTTCATTACAATCACGAGAGGAATTTGCTTCCTCAATTACAAATTACCAAGCTTCGAATTTAGGGCGGCATTTGGCATAACATTTACACACATAATTAACAAGCTGACTAAATATCAGACATTAAAAGGGCTTAAGTTGGCACAAAGGGCAAAGACTAAGCAGATTATAAAGGCTGTTGCTATAAAGGCTAAAGAGATCATTAGCGGTTTTCACAGTCTGTATACCATTAGACAGCTTCCCCCATTATCTGATATGACCAGCTGCTCTTTGATGATCTGAAACAGAAACTCCGAACTGACAAGTAATACCAAGGCAATAAGCTTAATTTGGCCCCGTTGCTGTGGCAGAATCGCAGAGACAACTTTGCCTCTCCTCAGATCTTCTCAACACACACACAAGCTTAGGAGGAACGGAAACAGCCAACACCAGCTGTCCAGGGAATTTACCACTTTCACAAACAAACATGCAGCAGGCAAGGCTTACACAAACGTAAATGCGCCATGTGCTGACAGTTATTGATTAATTATCCTTCCTCTGTCGTCAATGGAGACCCTGGGCCAAAAATCTGATGTTTCTCTTTTTACTCGTAAATCATGCAAAGCATGGTTTAACCTCTAAAACAAGGCTGAAAATCAATATTCTGTCCACGACAAGTGTAGAGAATATCTGCCTCCCAAGGCAAGGCACTGAAACTGTCTGGTGCTAACTAGGCTTTTAAGCAAAGAAAACGAAAATGTGCCATAACACATTTTTCTTTTCTTTTTTACATTTTAAACTACACGTTGACTGTTGCTGAATAGAGGTTTTTAAATGATTAAAGGTTAAAGTGATTGCCGTTTGATCTGAGTGCTAAGAGGATGGGAGTGCCACTGCATCTTTTAAGAGGTTTCCTGGAGGGGCTCTTGAGCAAAAAAAACGCACACGGAGGAGACTAAAGAACTCCCAATCGTCCAATTGTTGCACATGCAAACTCAACTCAAGTAAATCTGGTCCACTTCGTGGTTCCCCTTTCCTGTATTTAGCCTTGAGAAAAGCTCAGAAGATCTCTGCCCACTGTTCACCTCCTTGCCAGACATGATATCTTCGTTCACACAAACCAGTGCATCTTTGAACTGCAACACGCTGCAGATGCTGCATGGCTCACACAGACAGTATTGTAAAGTTTACATAAGAACCAGCGGAGCCTCTTTTTTTTAAAACAACATTCAAACATGCTTTAGATAAACCATTTCCGTGCTGATGCCAGACCTCAGTGGAGTTGTCTGAGGAAGAAGGCACATTAAAAGGTACTTCTGCACTTCAAGCTAAACACAGCAGTAACTCAGATCAGCTAAACACGGCTATTTCAGCAGCTGGAACTCCGCCTAAGCAACACCCTCCACCCTGCATGTGTAAACATTGTAATTGACAAGAGAATAACAGTTTGAGTTAAATTGAAGTATACAGGCCAAGTCTGGAATACGAAACAATTGTGTAATTTTTCTTTGCTTTTCTTTTCTTGACTATCTGTTATCCTGACAAACTGAATTATAAAAAATAAAAAAAAAAGGATTTTCTTACGTTTTGGACCTGGACAGAGCAAAGTTTTAGTGGGAAAAACAAAGAAATCTCTAAAACCTACACAATTGATTTATCTATCGGGAAACAGAAGGTGTCAATAATAATTCTAAACGTAGCCTTTAAAAATCAAAAAGCATGGATAATAAATGTGGCCAAAGACGCAGTAGGGGGGTCACCTTTAGAGACTTAAAAAAAACAGTAATGTGGGTCCATACATAGTTTTTTGGTTGCACCTTTAATTAATACAGCAAGTAGGTTTTGTTCATAAATGGAAAGTTGAGAAATTGTTAAAAACTGATCTAAAACTGTTCAACGCTAAAAAATAAAAATATTGCTTTCTTTATCACTAATATCACCCGGATGTAGGATATATAATTTCAGTGTTTGGCATTGATGTGGGAACCTATTTAAGCGTGGACGGATAAACAGTGTATTGGCGGAGAAAGAAAAATGCAAGGATAATGAGGGTAATCATATCTGATTACATCAATTACAGTTTTAGCACTGCTTTCAAGATCAAATCATGTCTCTAAATTGCGCCGTCCATATGATTAATGCGACCTTAATTTCACTTGACGTTAAGTTTTTTGTTTTTTTTATCTTTGCTCAGATGATTTCTCCCAGAAGCTATTTATTTCAGTTGACTTGAAAGAAAAATCTGTTCAATGGTTTTATTTTCACAATGAAAGAATACAATTTGAAGCGTTCACTGTTGACTGGCAAAGTGCTTTTTTAGGGAAAGGACATAATATCCAGAAGCTTTCTGTTGAAGGGCATCTTTTAACTGTCCCACAGATTTTAGACAAACCCTTGCTCCAACACACCTAAATCAAGTAAAGGACCCTGCCAAACTTGAAATTATGCCTAAGAGGTAGGCATGAACAGACAAAATCATTTTGTTTTCACTGTTTAATGTAATTTACGTCAGCAGAGATTGAGCTCTAACCACTCCAACCTCCGCTATGAAATTAAGCATTGATTCTGTCACAGTGATTATGCCATATAATTTATATAAAATCAATAAAAAATCTAGGGAAACTTAACCAGAACAAATTTTAAAAGGGTTTAAAAAAAAAAAAAAAATTCTGAAAACTTGTTTTTAACAGCTACAGAGTTTCATATTCAAAGCCTCTGCAACAGAGCAAAAAAACAGCAACGCAGACCCAGGAGGACAGCTTTATCTGTTAAAAATATATTAAGGATCCACAGGGGTTGTGGTCATTTTTATTTATGCGTGACAACATAAAAGGCTCTAAATCCAAAATTAATACTCTGTGTCTGAGTGGAGGATGGACGTCTACAAGGAAATATAAATGATTTTAGGTTTACTACAGTTTAAAGAACGTTAAAATATGAGCTGTAGACGAGTTTAAACCAAAATGATGAGCACTCTTCATCCACAAAACTCTGTCCTGGTATAGGCCAATCATCAGTTCTCCTTTTACTGGACCTCTCAGCTGCATTTGATACTGTAAACCACAGCATCCTACTTACCAAGCTGGCAGACATGTGCATTGAGGGCAGTGCACACTACTGGTTTGAATCCTACCTCACCGGACGATCCTTCAAGGTGGCATTGCAAGGCCAAACATCGACGCGACACCACCTCACCACAGGGGTGCCCCAAGGCTCAGTGTTGGGCCCCCTCCTCTTGGCCTTACGTCACAGCCCGCCCGCGCCGTTCCTCCAAGGCGCGCCAATTAACGCGACCAAAGCCCCGTGCAGGTAAATCTAAACTCTTCTCACTTGCGGTTCCTCGCTGGTGGAATGACCTTACGTGCACTATCAGAGCATCAGATTCTCTTTCCACCTTCAACAAATCCTTGAAGACCCAGCTCTTCCGAGAGTATCTATTGCCCTGAAAGATCTAAAAGCACTTATTACCTCCCCTGATATTAGTTAGCAATCAGTGTATGGTACTTGGGCCTTCTATGTTTACCTAATTGTTGTAAATGAGTGTCATAGTTAAAGTTAAATCCTCTCCTAGCATATTGCAGCCCTCTTTTTGTAAGTCGCTTTGGATAAAAGCGTCTGCTAAATGCATAAATGTAAATGTAATGTAAATATATAAGAAAAAGTTCAATTATCCAACCAGAGCATTTCTCCAATATAACCTGAACACTTTTAACTTGTTAAAAAAATTAAAAAATAAATAAAATAAAACGTTTAACTTGTTTTTGACCGAAATAAATACAGTGGAAATAAAATGGGGTACGATCGAGCACAAAACATTCCTGCAGTCAAACAAACCTCGACTTAAATATACACATTTTCTTTAACTCACAATGAAATCATAGTCATCTTGGGCATTCTCTGTACAAAGCGCCTCCTAGGGCTGCAATGATTAGACAACATTATCAGTAGTACGTATTTCGCCTTTTCATATATATTTGACAATACATTCCAAAGATTGTCAGTCTCCTTTTTTTTTTTTTGCACAGCTACATGTGTTGTTGCAATGCCATTTGCTACAGAAACCGACCCTCCGCTTTTTAGGTAAAACAAAGGCGCAACAGCAAGAGTATTAGTACCAAAATCTGTGCATCTTTATATACTATTAAAACTCAAGACAGGAAAAACACTTCTGAACAACTTTGTTTCTCTAGTCTTAAATGTTTTCCCAATATTGATGGTATATCAAATATATGATACCCTTTAAATGTTTGCATATCAATCTTGAGCAAAACACACTAACAGTATTGCTTCTCATTTTGTGTTTTAGAAAAAAATATAATACCTGAATAAAAATTAATTCATGATTTGAACCCATTGTTTTCATATTAAACATTAACGACTGTTTTCAACTAAATTCATTATTCAATTATTGGGCTTTATGACGCAGCAAGAAAACATAATTTTAGCAATTATTTAATTATATTTAAACAAGGGGGGCATTATGGCTTGTAATGAGCAATACAAATAAATGAGCTCTAATTAAAAGAACAAGTGTAAACATTACATTACACAGCAGGGATAATAGAAATACAAACTCAAGAACCTCAAGTCTGATCAGTGTGACATTTTCTTGACTTATTACTGTCTGTCTTCCCTAAAGGGAAAAAAACCCTAAAGGGAAAACTTTCTCCAGATTTCCTTCAATTTCTTTTTCTGCCCAACTTGCTCATTCATTTTTTCTAAATAGAGGTCCCCATCTCAGGTTTCAACCTTAATATTTTACTTAGCAAAGTATTAGGAGTTCAGTCAACAGCAGAAATGGCTAAAATTGCTGATGCTGTTGGTTTTATGGTACTTCTGTCTACCCTTCTTAAAAATTTGCCTGTTTCCATCTGCTGAAAGATTTTTTTCTTCTCCCTGGAAATGTTGAAATGGCTCTGTGGGGTTGGAAAAACAAACGAAAATTATTGTGTGTGGCTGGTTAATGTTATTGGTCTGGACGGAGACTTGGAGGGTTTCCGCTGCTAAATGGTAGCTGACTGAGAAGGATGGGCCACCGTGCTGCGCTCCCCGAAGACAACGTACACCTAGTCACATAAACTGGCCAGAACATGCAATTTTAATATGGCTAGAGAAGGTTTCCCTCTGAGCCTTGATTAATTCGGCTTAAACCACTCTTTTAACACCATGCCCCAACAATCACACGGAGATAAACACAAACGTGTCAAGAATGCAAGAATCAACACTGGAATCAATTTCACAGACATGTTTTCCGTAAAGAGGCAGACCGGGCTCTGGGGAATTATGGATTTGAGTCAAGTTGTCCTTTTCCATGGAAGCAATATAGAGAGAAGAAGTCACACAGAGATGTATTTTTTTCTGTTTTGGTTACATCACAAAGCCACATTTAACCTTAGGTAAAACAATCATTGTTTTAACACTCCAAATAAGGCTTTAATTTACAATATATTCATTAAATTCATAATATTGTTCTTTCTCAAATGTGCAAATGACAAACTCTCTGATTTGATTTGATTTATCATCTCCAGCATTTGCCAAGCTGGAAGAAGAACGTCCAAATTGTCATTTTGCTTACTTAATTTGGAAAACTCTTAAAATTATGGCTTCACCAAAGACTTTGAAACAATGTTTAGAGTCTATAGTTAAAATATATGTTTTACAATGTAACACAGTAAAAAAAAAGGGTTATTTACATAAAAGAAGCTTTGGAATTTCTTTTTAAAGCTCACCTCTGTACCAGTAGTTCAGCTTACCTGTCTACCATCCTGCCCCACGTTGGTCTGACCTCTCACTACCGTTCTGATGCGATCATCAAGAGACCTGTTAAACGTAACGCAAATTAATCAATCAATCAATCAATCAGCCACTACAAACTAGAGATGCACCATGAAAACAACTAGGAAACCTAAAGATTTTACACTTCACTGAAAATGCCTGATCTAAAATTAGCATTGATGATCCTTTTAGTTCCTGCATCACGACCTTAAAATGAATCCACGATTTAGCAATCTAACCAATAACAGACAATAATATATATCTATATTGTAATATATAATATAATTATATTTCTCAAACATTAAATGGGCTTCCATTGTGAATTAATTATTAATAAACATAAATGTATTATCTTATGAAATAAAAATAAAATTTATTATGTGTAAGCATTTTAGTATTTTATGATTTCTAAACTGTAAAATTATAAGAAAGGTTAGCAAGGCATAATCTGTCTTGAAAAACAGTGAATCATCTTTGTAACTTTATTCTCTTACCCTTAGGAATTTTCCTGCATCTGAAGATTTTCATCGATAGAGAAGGAAAACTAACTTTGGGCTGTTTTGAGAAAATCCTTTTTTTATTACATTGTCTGTGTAAATTTGTTTTTATAGACAGTAGAAAAAAAAGAGCACTGGTATTTATTGTTGCTAAAGAGAAGTCAAGATCTTTACTGGCAGGTCGGAGGTTTTCAAAGTTTGATCAGTGCAAAAAAATGCTTAACCAAAACTCACCGTATTTTTTGTCGAATTTTACTTACAACATCATCAATATTCGCCAATGACTGGAGAGGAAAAACAAACAAGATATCAGGAAAAAGCTTGAAATAATTCATAACATCATCCACTACAAGAGAATAACATTTTACTCCATTATTTAACAAATATATTTTCATTACAAGCACTTGCTACGCAAGGGAATAATTAAAATAAGTGTATATTTAAGCTACAATGCAAAAATGAAACATAGGATAACACTGACCCCTGATGGACGGGGAATATAGATATGCATTAATTGTAAGCGTAATAAAACAGGTCAAACAATCTTTAAATTCAGGAAATAAATGCATCTATTTTGTTTCCTCATATAACAGATAAAGCCGGCTGATTATCAGGTTATTAAAAACTATATTTTTTTACCAAGATTATTGAAATAAAAACAAGCTTTTAAATGTTTATTTTGTTTACCAACGTGAGAACATGTCTGCTTCTGAAGACAGATCAATGCAAATGTATCGTTCATGAATCACTAAAGGAAATTGCATATTAATATTCATTTTACATCGTAGAATGTATTCTGCTTATTTACCTATTTTTTTTTTGGTTTCTAGTAACTTCAGAAAACAAAAATATATTTGCATTCCTTTATTAGCTTCCTCCAATCCAGCATAGAATTAAAAAATGTCCACCTAAATTTTAATTCCTAAATAATTATGATCTGATTGGTCCATCCAGTCCTAACAAAGCACAAACCTATCAGTCTTAAGGAAAAATATCCCATTCTGCTTTTAGACCCTTGAGGTTC
>JAVLVB010000580.1:845673-865796 GCA_032876305.1 Orestias chungarensis | reverse complement strand
ATATATATATATATATATATATATATATATATATATATATATATATATATATATATATATATATATATACACACACATAAGAGTAAAATGTCTTTAATAATATACATCAAACAGAGAATGCTTAAAAATCTCTAAATAATTTAACTCTATTGACTTAGAAACTGAGCTCATCAGTGCTGTGAATTTTTTATTTCATTTTTTTGCTGTGAATGAAGATATATTGTGAATTTTTGCTTACAAAGAAACTGTATTAAAAATCAAATTGGGTGTATCGCTGCTTTTTCTTAAATATAAAACGATAACTGTACTGGGGAAAGTTCCTTATGTTTACATATATAAATAAAGGTGATTGAAAAACAGCTCCTTACACATTATAAAAAATAAAAAATAACGAAATTATTACAAAAACTTTCTTCAGGGCAAGTTTTAAGCCATAAATTTGATTAACAACATAACACTGACACATCGGGACTTGCAGGCTTTTCCCATGCTGACATTTCAAAATGTCTGTTATTGTAAAAACAAAAGATTAAAACTACATTTCTTACGGATTGTTCATTCATGTACTACTTAATTAAATCTTAAACGTGAGAACAAAGTAGCCAACCTGCTCGGTGGGGAAGAGTGTATTGATGTACTCCACAGCGTTGAAGTCTGCTCTGTCCAGAGGGTCCTGGCTGGGGAAAACCTTTAAAACAGAAACGATATCTAGGTAAATAACCAAACTAAAGGTCTAATGTTGCCCTGCCATTATCAGTCCAGGAATCCCGCAGGATGCGTTGGCCAGCTAACATCTGCGTTTACGTCACATCGAGAGAGACAGAGAAACAAACATGTCTTCTGTTAAATCAACAACTACCTGTTCAATTGCTAGCTGCACCTCCGGAGTTAGATGCAAAATTGCCTCTAAATCTTCAGTAAACTCAAATTCTTCTTCCTCCATCATTGTCAACACAGAACTAAGCTATCGGTCTAGCACTTCCGGGTTTGCGCGATGACGAAGCTTCTCTCCGTGGTGACGTGGCAGAAGTGAGTTGTCTAAGACCGTAGAAAACGAGAGTACTAGCCTAATATATCTTTAAATATTTTCTTAAATTTGCCTTTAGTTAGTCAAAACTGAAAGCTGTCAGATAGATAATTAATTAAATATGAAATTAATCAATTATTTTTATTATAAATTACTTAAAAAATATGATGTATTATTTTTTAACAAATATACAAATTCCACTATCAGTTAATTTAATTCAATGTAAATACTTGAGATATTTTTGTAAAATACATTATTTTTACATTTTCTTACTCTTTTTTAATAGTAAAATTTGTTTTGTTTTTTTACAGATTAAGAAAAACTGTGTCTTACTAAAATGCATTAACGAGTTAATGAATGACAAACATGGTTTGCTGGTATAAAAACATAAATGTTTGTGAATTCCCTAAAGTTAGGACTGTACAATGCTTTTAGATCATGGTGGTTTTACAAACAAAAAAATTTAATGTAATTGCTCTATTATTTATTTCTGTTATTGAAAAATTATGTTGATTGTGTTGTTTCTCACATAATTTTTTGAATATCAGTTGTAAACATTCACACACAATTTAGTCCACTTCTCTCTGATAAGTTTTTGAGACATGGAAAACAAGGCAAAAAACATTCTCAGGATTGATATTTGGAAAAAAAACACAAACATGATATACTTTATTGTGATATATATGTTAAAAATTGCAATGGCACTAAATGTATGCTTGCTACTGCCATTAGCTTCAAAAATAAGATTTCAATTGAAATGGAGGTAAAAACGGCTAATTTTCATGAAGTGTGTTTCTGGCAAAACTTATTTTTTTGCATTTTATGAGCTGTTTGTATCTGATTCCTTTCTTATGCCTCTGCAGACCCCAATGCTCACTCAAGTACAAAAGCAATTTCATGCAATAGATTAATGATAGCTACATGTTTGTTTTTTATTGTTTTTTTTTACATCTGTCCTTCAACCTCAAAAAGCCATTTACAACTTCCAGTTAGGTTGGTA
Organism: Orestias chungarensis; assembly: GCA_032876305.1. Classification (NCBI taxonomy): domain Eukaryota; kingdom Metazoa; phylum Chordata; class Actinopteri; order Cyprinodontiformes; family Cyprinodontidae; genus Orestias; species Orestias chungarensis. The sequence goes on along the minus strand of JAVLVB010000580.1, from coordinate 863,769 downwards.
TTGCTGTTCAGTGCCTGTTACCATTAAAGGACTAGTGTTTGTTGCTCAGGACTTTGGAAGAACATTAAAATCTTTAAGCATGTGCTGTCATCTCGAGAGAAGAGGTTTATAGTCATAAAAATATACTTTAAGAGAAAGTGGAACGTAAGGCAATGCATGGGTATATGTTAGTTGCATACATTGAGCCTTAAATGAGAGTTTTCACTGTCATTATAGCAGGTCTCAAATCACTTAGTGAGTAACTTAATGGGTAATTAAGTTATAGCTTAGCATATGTTGGTACAGATGAAAATGAAAAGAAAAGCTGATGGTGCTGATTTAGCTTTATGATATTCTCTGCACTCTCAATGGATTCAGATTACCGCGTCCTTCCCAAAGCTGCTAAACTTTTGTTTAACGCTTTCATTAAAAAAAACAAAAAAACTATCTGAAGCCCTGGGCTGATCTGAGTAGATCTTTCGTCTGTGATGGCAGAAAAACAACTTGCCGCTCAGGGCTATTGAGAATGTTGTTTATCAGCTTAATAGGTGAGTTGATTAAGGTTGTTTCCCAATGTTGTCACAAGCTGCTCTTCCTTTGATAGATGGCCTAATACCCTTTGAGTTGAATTTCTACAATTTAAAATTACCTGAAAAATAACTAGTCATATCAATAATTTAGTCTGGGAATTTAAAATATTAAATATATTCAGGGTGATGCATTAAATCATTTGATTTCTGTTAGATTTAATGACTATGAATAGATTACAAGTAAATAAGAACCCTAAAGAGGCTTTTTAATATATACATGCTTTTTAGTGGTTTTACAGCTGCTGTTTCTGGCTCAGCAAATTTGTACAACAAAGACTGAACCATTTGCATGTTGCACTAGGATCTTTTATTTTAACAGAACCGTGTACCTATTGTTGTGCTTTCCCCACCTATTTTTTGTATTTACCTGTGTGTTAACTTTGTGTTTCTTTCTTGTATGCTACCAGATGCATGTATTATTTTGGTATCAATAAAGTATCAATCTATAAAAAAATAAAAAAATAAAATGGCTTTCAACTATTTTATTTTGAAATCGAGGTACCAGAGTCGAAAAGAAAAGTAGTGACGTACAGAGACCAAGATCCTTGTATGACTTGGCTGGCATTGGATCAGTGGTTAGGCTTGACTGTCAATGGCCTGTATATGTGTAACTCTTTTTTTAAGTGAGAGGACTACAAAGCAATTTACCACATATCCAGCCATTTACCCATTCACACATATATCTATGCTGAAGGTTAACTACGTATCTGCAGCTGCCCTGGGCTAGTCTGAGAGGGGTGAGGCTGCCATACAGTTGGCAATACAAAGTCCTCTGACAACCACTAGCTGGCAAAGTGTCTTTGCCAAGCAAACATCTCATAACCCAGACAGAGCGGCAGTTCGAACCAACCAACCAACCAACCAGGTTAAAGGAGTGATGCTAAACCACAGTTTACCCTTAGTTTTAAGTCTGATTATAGGTTCCTCCTCTCATACGTCAATTTGCCCTTGAGCAAGTTGTCTAATCACAAATTGTTTATTCATCTTTGTATCGAATATACAGTACAGCGGCTTGCAAAAGTGTTCACAATTTTCCATTTTTTTCCCAAAATTGCTAGGAAAGAATGTTATATATAATTTACAAAAAAGTATTTAGCTCCCCTGACTCAATTCTTTGTAGAACCATCTTTTGCTGCAATTATAGCTGCAAGTCTGCTAGGGTAGGTCTCTACTAGTTTTATGTTTAGTGACTGGAAGTTTTTTGTCCTATTCTTATTTGCAGAACATCTAAATCTCCATCAAATAAAATAGAGAGCATTTGTGAACAGCGGTTTTCAGATTTGCCATAGATTCTTGATGAGATTTAGGTTTGGACTTTGACTGGGCCATTCTAACACATAGATATGATTTTTTTAAAACCACCCATCAGTGTTGTAGTACTTGAGATCGGTCTTTTTGAAGGTCTTGGTCTCGTCTCGGAATCGACTACATTTTTACTCTGTATTGTCTCGTTCTCGGACAAAGCGGACTTGGGATTTAATTTCAAGAACGGTCAAGACCACAATTAATTTTGGATTTTTAGATTTACTTGTTAATATGATTGCTGTGATTTTGCATAAAACTTATTTAGCACAACCAATAACTTGAGTCTGAACCATTTATCAGTTGAAATAGTTGTCACCGTTCACGGCTGTCACCCACCCCCTTTCTCACGCCCCCCACGAAAGTGCAGGTGGCAGTGAGAAGATGTCAGTCAACTCGTTTGTCATAAAATGTGGTTACTTGAACCACAAGGAGTTTTTGTGCAAAACCACAGCCAAAAGAAAACACAGCGCAATATGTCAGTTTTGCAAAGCAACGCTAACGGAGATGGCTGGGACCACGTCCAACTTTCACCGACATTTGGAGAGAAGGCATAAGGAAAGGTAAGCTAAGTAGTGCGATTTAGTGAATACTAGCTTAATGCGTTTGCTAACCATGTGTATACAGTACGCTTCAGGACAGCGGTTTCATTTGCTTGCTGGTTATTCACCCCCTAGCTAGACGCGCAAGCATGTTTGTGATAAAAATGACGAGACAGGGGACTAAAGCTATGTAGGTAATGTGTATTTATGTTACATTAACCTCAACTGATGTAAATGATAGATGCCACACTCCCTCTCCTGGGTGAGAAAGAGTCAGCAGTCTCCAGAGTGGAGACAGAGTGACATTAATGCTCTACTTCTATGAAGAAGTTACACATTAAATATGCGTAACATATTTCATTATACATAGATACATATAATATAGGTCAACAAAAGAGAAGGGGTTGAAGGGTGCCTATGGTCTGTGTGTCCCACATTTGATCATAAGTCTGTAATTCAGTGTGGGACACTAGTCTGGTCTTGACTTTGTCTCACCCTGCCTCAGTCTTGTCTTGGTCTCGACCCCTCAAAGTCTTGGTCTTGTCTTGGTCTTGATACACTGTGATCTTGGTCTTGTCTCAGTCTCAGTTTAGGTGGTCTTGACTACAACACTGCCACCCATTACAGCCCAGACATTATGCTAGGGTTTTTTGTCAGGCTGTAAAATGAACCTCCACCCACATCTCATTTTTTTTAAAGACTACAACAGGTTTTCTTCCTAGATTACATTGTATTTGGCTCCATACATCATACCATTACCATACCTCTTCTGGATAGAGACAGAGATGGTGAATTGGAGCTTGAGGTGAGTCTTTGTGATTTGAAGCGGACTTACTTGTGGAAGATCCAAGGGAGACGCCAGGATGACTGAGAGGGTCTGAGTTACTGTAATCCTGATGGTCTTGGTTGTCCAGGTGGTTCTTGCTAGAGCGGGCAGATCGAGCTGAGCGGTGACCAGAGCTGAAGAGGACGATCGGTAAGCGGCAACGGAGACGGGTGAGTTTGGTTTCTGCAATCCTGCAGACATTGGTGGAGAAGTAAACTTTGGTTAGATCGGAAAAACACGAGGGGAAAACAGTAGTAGCAACACGAAAGCTGAGACACAAGAGGATAACTAGGAAACACTAGAAACTAGATTGCTCGAGAAAGCGGTGCTGAGGAAAACACTGTTGCCGGTAGCAACTTAACACTCAGGCGACGAGAAGTATATCCACCGCTCCTTAAATTCTGCTCAGCTGATCGGTGATGTGGATCACCTGAGCAGGAACTGCACAGGTGAGGCCAGCGCTCCAGCAAACAGGAACTCGAGCACCCTTTGAGGACAACCTGGAAACAGCAACTCAAACCCCTGACAGCTTTGCATTTTTGCGAAAAAATAAAAAAATAAAATTTTTGGGTGACAAAGCACCTCCTGTATTTTGTCACCAACATGGCTTCTGGAAACTGGAAACATAACTTCTTATGTTTTTCTTTTAACAATTGCTTTCTTCTTGCTACTCTTCTATCAAGAACACATTTCTTGAAAGCTCATAGTTATTTCCTGTAGTTCCTTCACATAGGTTATTTCTGTATATATTTTTTAGATATTTTTAATTTAATTACATTTTTTTTTGCACTGCACTGAAAGGAGTGGTCTTTCAATCTCATTGTACAATCTGTATAAAGACAATAAAAGGCATTCTATTCTATTAATTCTACGGTACCGACACTACTATCGGGTATCGACCCGATACCAGGCTTCAAGTTCTCTACTCGTACTCATAAAATTGCCAACGATACCAATATACCGATACCACCCGCGTTGCAAATATTGAGCCTGGGTGGGCCTTATGGCGTGATCTCTGTGCCACTAGGTCTGCCACAGAGCCACCTGAAGGAGCAACAACCGCAAACGTGTGCGCGCGAAAAGCAGGTAATCGCTCAAAGGTGCCCGGACAACTCCGACAAACCGCCCGCAGCTCACTCCGCGTCCGCAACTTTACATTATATGCAAATGAGCTGCGCTCCCAAATAATCAAAGACTGGCCTTTTTAATCCAATTAAATAATTCCTTCCAAATACACAAAGTTGATTCATGCTCTCAGACTCTCTAACATTTGCGCAGAGCGAGCAGTTGTCAGAGTTGAGCGCGAGCCTGAGGAACCCATGAGCGAGCACGCCTAAGATTCTCACACACAAGCCCACAACTATTGCTCCCCCAGACAGCTCCGCGCCCGCAAACCTGGCGGCACAAAAAACCACGCCACACTGAGTCGCTGTCCTCAGTACCGCAAAAAAGCATTTCAGTATTTCACAATTTTGTTAAATTTGTGTTTGTACTGTATGTTTGCACATAATAGGGAATGTTGTTCAAAAAACAATATCTGTGTAAAAAGTAAAAAAAATCCAAAGTAACTATATGTGTAATGGAGTAAGTGCTTGGTATCGGTATCGGTGATTACTCAAATGCAAGTAGTCGTACACTACTCATTTTGGAAAAAAGTGGTATCGCTGCATCCCTAATTACTTCTATTCTATTCTATTAAAATTGTCATTACCGACAAGAGAGGCTCTTACACAACAGCTGTATTTGTTCTGGAATTAGATTTGGCACAAGTAGACTCTATTTAGTAATCATCAATCATCAGGATACTTCTAAAGGAGTTTGGTGGCACTCACGAAAAGGGGGGACTTAACTCTTTTGCATACTGCTCTTTTCAGGGTTTTTTTTGTTTGTAAAAATGTCTTAATTCATGAATACTTTTCACATTTGCAATGCGACAAAATATGGAAAAGTTTGAGGGGTATGAATACTTTTTCAAGCCACTGTAAATAAATGTGCATTACTGAGTAGAAATGAATGAATGTGTCTGTAGTATTAAGACAGCTGAGTGCTCGGCATGACTGGAAAAGCACTTTAAAAATTCAATCCATTTGTTTACCATTTGTTCAGGTTTTCTTCTGTGGCCCTAATGTTAATAGAGCAGTGCTAGTTCTTTTTAATTGTATGAAATCTCCAGCGGCGGTATCTTTTCTAAATATGCTATACCTCCTAAATAAAATCATAGGGCAAATTTCACTTGGACTTCAAGAGAAATGATACTCAACACAAATTTATACAAGCTTCCATTTTTAAGGTGTGCACTTTACATACAAGTGAAGAGTTTTAAAAACAAATGATATGCAGCCCTGTTTTTTAATTACCTTGCATTATCCTGGATAAATAATCCCAAATGCACTATTCCAATATATTTTCGAATTTAAACCCCCATAATACCCACTGTGCCAGCATTTACTTTTGATATTTCAGTCTGCCTTGGCCTCCAGCTCCATTTAATTTCAATCAGTTTTGCAGTCTAGCCAAGGTGACATATAGTCAATCTCAAAAGCCACAATAGACATATATCAACGTTTAACCAGCAGCAATGCCTCCTGCTGTCACTTGAACGAGCAACAATTAAATTCATGATCCATAAGTTTGCCTGCTGTTCGATTTCTATGACAATGCTTTAAGAGGGAAGACAGATGGAAAATAGCAGCAGAATGAACCTGTTTTCAAAAGAGAGTATCAATTTTAAATAGAAAACAGAAAGACTGTAATAAAACAAGTTGGGAGACCAAAACAGGACTGTTATAGAATAAGGTCTGAACCATCCATACAAGATTTGCAGAAAGGTGCAGACTGTAAGAGACTGCAGATGGATATGCAGTCAAATTATGATACCTCAAACGTAGAAAGTCAGGCCTTAATACTTGTCTGTCATCCATGTTTGCATTTATCCCTACAGGTGGTGAATCTACAAAGATGTGGTTTCTTGCACTTTTATTGGTAAGTTCCAACACTAGCAGGCTGCATTGTGATCCAAAATCTTTAATGCCACCTTATATTGTCTTTCACTCATTGTGAGGAAGCATGGAGTTGTTGTATTTTTGAGTCTTCACTCACCAAAAAATGTTTTGATTTAATTGGTCTTAATTGCATTTTTGAATGGTTGTTTGTTCTGTGTATACCCAAGATGAACAGTGGACCTTTTCAGAGTGCACCCGACTATCATAGAACAAGTTGTGGATCCAAATGCAGATGGCAGAGCTGAAGTTGGATAAATACATGGTTTACTGTAAGTTTGGCTGATGAATACAGACACCGTGAAAACAATGGAGCACTGAGAGCGAGTAATGGCGAGGCGTGGGGAAGAGCAGCAGAACAGAAACTGGCAGGCAGAAAACGATGAGGGCAAAGGGAACTCGAAAGGAACTTGGAAGGAGGACGAGGAGAGCAACGAAGGGACGGACCCGAAGCAGGAAGGAACTTAATGGGAGAATCCAGCGGTGAGTGGAGAGAAAAGCCAAGATTAAATGCTTGGAGGGTGAAAGGTGGAACAAAGGGAATGATTAGATTGCAGAGTTATTACAGGTGTGAATGGTTTATGGGAAAATAGGCTGAGGAAGAGAGAGAAAGAGCAGGGGGAACTGGAGAAAACAAGAAGGAAGAAAAGCAAACATTAACATCTTAGAAGACTTAAAGATATAGGAGAAGATCTTCAGCTCATTCTCATTTTTGCAACACTGCGCATGCGCCACCTCATCTCCAGTAACGCCCTCTGATATCGGGAGCGCGCACTTCCTCAGCACATGCAGCCGAATACGGTCTTTCTCTTGCGTGCTTCCATTTTCCCTGCCATACGGTGAGAACAAAGCGTCTTGTCAGTCCTGTTTTACTTCCTAAACAACAATCTGCGCATGCGCGAATTCAAACATGAGCGCGCATTGTACAGGTTGGGTGGGTGGGGACATTAGTGATATACGTCATCGCGTAAATTTTATTTTCGTATTGACATCCAGTTATTTTTCACCACCGGTCGTTTTTGATTGGCTGTCATTTTCAATGGGATTTTCCATTGAAATTTTTCTATGGAAAAGATCCTCTCCTATACCTTTAATAGAACAGGAAATAACATAAGGAAAGCAATTACTTAATCACAACAAAGTAAACTAAACAACTACAGCAAACTAAACACAGACTAAAATAACACAGACCAGGACACCGACACCTTGCCAATTACCATTGGAGATAGAAGATATAAAAAAGTTGAATGATGAATGGACCACAAGGGTCTGGCATGATCAAAAACTGCAAAGTCTATGAGGACGACAGGATAGGACTTACACATCTCTGCCATGTGAAGTTGTTCAGCATAGGCAAATTATTCAACAAAAAGTTGTATGAAAATGCATCAAAATGGGATATTTACATATTTCTGTACAAAGTATTCCCAGGAAGAACCACTATCAGTGAAACTAAGGCATTGTTTCAGATTACAGCTCTAGCGTTAGTTTTGGTTACATTGATTCAATTATTATTTTTCATATTTTGCATAGTTAACATTTAAAAGCTAAAATTGTTTTCCATTGTTTTAGTGTTACTAAGTTTGGTTATTGATTCTTTATTTTTTACTATCATACCTGCCTGGTTGTGCCCTTCTGTTTAGGATTTAATAGCATTTTACTAGCTAGACAGTATTGATAGCTTTTGGCAAACCATTAGATGTTGATGCCAGCTTTAAGCATGTTAGATTACTGACATAAAAGCGCTTCTTCTGCCCTGCTGGCTTTACAGCTCTCATGTCATTTGTGAGATTTTAGGTCAAGTAGTTCAATAAAACAATTCTGAATCGCCTGAGAGCAAATGAAAGGCGGATAAGATCAGCTGCTTGCCTGCATAAAGTCTTCATAATGAAAACAGCATCTTTGATGTACATAAAAAGATTAATATTAAGAGTTATGTTGACAAATAGTAGTATGAAAGTAATTTAAAGTTTAAAAAAAAGAAAAGACAACAGACCCAAGGCTTAGTTCATGTGTGTTCTTCAGAATATTTAATGCTTAATGTTTACAGCCAGATGAACATGCTTACCAGTCATCCACACTGTCAAATTAAATGAGGCAAAAGAAAATCTATCTAAGACATACATGATCTCTTGCTAACCATTCTGAAACAGATTAAAGTTTTAAGCATTTGCTGAAAGATGCTTGATCCAAATCAACTACACCCCAAGTAATTACTACAAATCTTTCGGATTTACCGGGTTGTGGGCTCTGGATTTAGTGGAAGTAATTCATAGTCCTTTGCTTCCTTCCCTTTTTTTTTCATATTTTGCCTTTTATGTTCATGAGTTTGAGTTTTTATCACATATTTTTTGTGGTTGGCTCTCTGTTGTCAGTTAATTGATCCTTCATCTTTCTTAATATACAAAACAGATTTGAGTGCCTCACAATCACTCCTGTGTGTTAATTGGGTTCTATTTTGTTATTGTATATATTATTGGCATCCTCTTGTAAAATCCTGCAAAATCATACCAAAATGTTGAAAGACAAAAATATTTTCTTGTATAATTGATGATTTAGCAAAACCTTTTATTTCCTAACAACTAGATTGGTTTTATACTGAATATATATACTGTACGTAGTTGTAAATTGTTCTTCCCTTGTCCCTTTCTGTTCCCTTAAAGTTCTGGTTTAGTTTCACATCCCAAGTAAGGAATTTATTTACTTGCTTTAATGGTTGCCTGGTGTCATTTTTGTTAAACAAACCCTGTTTGTTGCATCATCTCCGCATCCTTCTCCACAACATCCTAGTTTGTGCAAAGAACAGTTGATGGGGGGGAAAAAAATACATCAAAGTACTGTCAGAATATTTTTCGGCAGTATTCACTTCAAAGTGAAATGTGTTAAATAATATCAATGACTGTTTCTTCTGGTAAGCAGCTTTTCTTTGTTTTGTTAAAATCAATCTGAAAACTAAACAATGAGCTACTTGCAAAGACTAAATATGTGATTATAGATTGCCTGGATCTCTTTTCATGTGTCAGTTCTTGCAAGCAAGTATTGTACTTAATTTTCCCAACTCCTTCTCCTTTGATAGCTTTATAAAAACTCAAATCTATATTAAGGAAATAACTACTGATGCTGTAGACTCAGTCGCAAGTCTATAATGCAGTTATGACAGCCTGTATTTTGCCAGTATTGCATACTGTAATTATTTTACAGCAGATGTTAGCCTGAATATGGATTACGTCATCTTTATTTTTTTTTACACTTCAAATATTCTTTGTTTATATTTCACAGGCAGCCTCTACAGATTGGCCCTCAACTCCACACACCATTTTACAAGTATGAAGCAGTTATAAAAAATAGATTTATGGAGAAATCACGTTAAATTTAATGTTCTGGCTCAAAGATTACAAAGTGAAAAGTAGAACTTAAAACATTGAATATTAAAACTACTGTACTGAGACCAATCTGTTACAGCACACACTACAAACTCTAAATAACCATAAATGTTTTCACATTTAACTGGAAGGTTCACTGTATTTTTTGAAACATGCTTGTGAAGTGGAGGAAAATTTGTATATAGTTTAAAAAAACAGAAGAAATAAAAATATGAAAACATTAAGATGCATTCGGCTTTTTAATTTGAAACCTAAGAGTAAAATCCAGCAAAAGTCCTAATATTATTAAATTCCTTCAATCTGTGAGTTAATCTCATCTTTTAAAAATACAGCTATTAGAATACCTTTGAGTGTGGCACAAATACAAACCTACCAAGGCATGGCTTCGAGCCTGATCTATTAGGCCAGTTAAGGAGAGCATTAATTACAGCAGCCAAAAAAAGAGGCCCAGGATAGTTTTAGATGAGCTGCCAAAACCCACAACCTAGGTGGGTAACATTGCTGCCAGGGCAAATATATGTTCAGTAGTCCACAAATTTGGCCTTATTTGAAAAGTAAGCCCAAGTTTTCCATAAACCATGGAGGATAGATAGAAAAGACAGGAGATTTTGTGTAGATTCTAGTGGGAAAACATTAAAAGACAGCAAGGACGTCAATGGAATGATTAAGACCAGCTCCAGTTCTCAATATTCTGCTTTTTCCAGATGCAGGCACAATCCCAAGGCTTTGTATGTTCACTGTCAGACACACTGCCTTAATTTAGTGTTAGTTGAAAGTGCCAAGTCAGTGTTTGGTGCTCCATCGTATCCCTGAACTCTGATGTAATCCATTTGTAGGTCGTTTTCCTTCAGTACCTTCAGAACCAGATTTTCAAGGGTTTATCCGCTTGTGGATTGAATGTTGCACACCTGAATAAATTGTTCCTTATTCTGCATGTTGTGCATGTACCTGACCACAAACGACACTTGTTCTGTGTGAGAAACATCTGTGGTTTCGTCAATAAGAATGGAATACAGCTCACTTTCTTTTATTTCAGTTTTGATCACAGGTCTTACTGCTATATTTAATGCTTTTGTTGTCATTTAGTGTTCTGTTTGATAGTAGTGAGACCACTGGTCTTTTGTGACTTTCCAGTGTTTCTTTCAAACCCATCAAGGTGCAATTTAAAGACACTAACAAACTTGCCGAATAACTCCACAAGCTCTAAAAAGTTGCCTCGATTTAGGCTCCCGGAAGTCTCATCATCTCCTCTAAATGACATGCCCTGTCTTGCCAGAAAAAGTGCAATACAAATCAGGCGAGATAAAATTTCTCTGTTTCTCTGCTTTTCTTTGTCTTTTGCAGCTTGTGATTGAAGATTACCTATTGCCAAAGCCGCCTCCAATTATTTTTTTCTGAAAAGTGTTCCACTTTACCATAGCACACATATGGGTCTGATGCACTGTGGTCTTTAATTTTCTGTAATGCTTTCTTCAATTTGTTTAATCCTGTTTCTTCCATAATTTGCGACACATGTACTTTTCTTCAATCAAAAAAAGACGGCAGCTAAAACAAAACACGTAATCTAAACTGGGAGAATAATCTCGCCATGGGTTAGTCTTTTACCATTTCTTCTGAAAAGACCTTCCTTCTTAATTTTTACGAAATGATAGCTCTGGTTGGCATGGTCCTTGGTGTACACAATTTTGTATAACTGCTTCATCATATTTTATATTGAACTGCAAGTCATCCGCTGGGTCATTTGGCTGTCGAAGGTCCATTAAAAATGTGAATGGCCTCGCTCTGACTTGTTGCTCTTTGTTGTCTTCCATTGTGTTTATTTCTGACTGTTGTCCCTCTCCTCTCGTTTCTTCCTGTGTTGTTGAATGCATTTTTGTCTCCTCCTCTGATCCATCATTTTCCTTCTGTCCATCTGGGAGCAAGAAACGATTCATTATTCTACACCAAGATATAGAACATCTTAACATAATAAAAGCATAACAGCTGCTTTGTAATATTAAATATGTGTTCACCACCAAAAACTGCATGTTGATGATAGTAAGAACCTTTACTTTTTTGTTCTTCCCTGCGGTACTTGTTTTGATCCAGTTAGTCAACAATCCACTATCTTTGGCTGCTTCTAGCAGACCCTTTCTTTTTTGTTTCTGACGTCTATCTTTCCGTGGCATCTTTGAACTGAAAAAAGCAAAACATAATTAATTATGATCAGAACACTATATTAAACCACACTACCAATTGTTTACCTTTGTGTTTAAACCAATGTGTTTTTCAGTCCATATCACAACATAATACTAATTTAAGAGAAAATGAGACCTCTGCTATGGAGTTCAATTTGTTTCACAATTATTCAATAAAAAAGCTAACCTCAATTAAATAAAATAAAATTGTGATCGAGACATTTTGAATTGTAACAATTTTTCTAACAAAAAAATGTATTGCTTAAAAAAATTTTTTGGGATTGACATCACAAATTTTTGTCTCATTACGTTAAAAAAATTGCAAAACAAACTTATTTGTGCATGTCAGAAATCTTTGCTTGCTATTTTGAGTTTGTGTTTTTGATTGAAAGTTTTGCTTGCAATTCTCACATGGCGTCCTGGGCAGGGCCTAAAGTCGCAACCAAAGATTTCTTATGTATGCAAATAAAAGTTTATGTATTGCAAATAACTTTAACTTCATGAGACAAAAATTTGTGAATTAATTAAAAATAAAGTTTTTTAGACAACAGTTTTTGTATAAAAAAAGAAAACATCACAATTCCAAAAGTTTTAATTACTATTTTATTTTACTTAACGGAGGCTAGTTTTTTTTTTCATTGAATAATTGTGAAACACATTTAACTCCATACTCTGAAAACCAGACCCTAAACTTACTTAAAGTCTGGATTGAGTAGTTTCCCCTTCAATAATGACACGCTTTTATTGGAGAGGAGCAGTTTGATTTATTATTACATACATTATGTCTATCATGGTAGTTCAGGGAGAGTTATTTTTAATTCTAAATGAATGTCCTTGTTGGACTTTTATTTAAGAACCATTCTCCTTCAAGATACATTTGCCTAATGCTAGAATAAATGCAATGTACAATATGCAGCAAAGTAAATTAGAAAATCGGACATTATTGAGAAGATTTTGGACGGATTTTGGACGGGCGATGTGCCAATGTCGTGCCAAAAAGTGATTGTCTGCCATAATCTGATCTAAAACCATCTGCTTTTCACTGGATTAAACGGTCATAAAATGCAGATACACACAACTATATTATAACGAAGGCCTAATTATAGCTTCGAAAGTTTAACATTTTACAGATAACGGCAATTACATGATAGACGTGTTTCTATGTACTTGGTATGTCTGATGACTTTATGTAGCCCTGTGTTTGGACACTAGACGACAGTGAATATGATTTACTAACATTTTTAATAAAGATATGATAACTTTTGCAACAATCCTCGTGACCCTGCATTCTTTTTATTTGATCTGGGCCCTACATAGCATTTGTTTCCCATGTTTCAATGTGTTTTGCAGTCTTCAATCACTTTTCACATGTCAAAAATTGATTGAAGGGATAGTATAGTTATTCAAAGGTTCTTTTTACTTACATATGACTTGATTTCATTCCGAAGCTTCATAATATAACGATCTGAGCTCAAAAAACAGCTTGGAATTCCTTTAAAGGACCATTATGAGCTCAAAAGACCGTGTGGAATTCCATTACAACACTAAAGGGCCATTCTAACTTGCCAAAAATTGATTGAAGCCCAGATACAGTTACCCAAAGGTGATTTCTGCCTAAATATGACTTGGTCTGATTCAAAAGCTTCACAATTGAAATAGACCTAGTCATTTTTAGGCAAAAAGCAACTTTCTTTAACCATTTTTTGCCTTTAATCAATTTTTGGCAGGGCATTTTGACCTGAGTGACTTGCCAATTTCTTTTCTGGCACATAAAAGCACATAAAAACACGTCTATCACATAATTGCCGTTATTTGTAAAACGCTAAACTTTCGAAGCTATAATTAGGCCATCATTGTAATGTAGTTGTGTGTATCTGCATCTTATGACCAGAGAAAAGCAGACGGTTTTACCCTACCGTTCATCGGGCTGCTGTGCGCGCTCCCGGGAGCGGGAATCCGATTCTGGCATACAATAAATTTTTGGCACAACACCCATATTGCATAAGTAATACTGAAGAATGACTGCTATCATTAACGATACAGGAAAGCTTTTTAGTTATCTTGCTTTGCTAGCAAAGTCATTAGCTAGCAGCTAGCTCGCCCCTGTACTTTCCTCCGGGTGTCGGTGTTTCATTACCTCTCTCTGCTTTAACCGCTACTCCGTGCTGAAGCAGAAACGTAGCAAGCAAGCCTACTCCAAAATTTATTTTTTTTATTGACCAAAAACTGTTCTGCAATCTTGAACGTTCGCTACCTTTAGCTCCGCAGTTAGCCACCTTGTCTCACTTTGCGAGAGTCAATTGCGTCGTGCGTCACGGGCAAAAGGCCAAAGGTAACAATGTGACCAGAGGGCTTATTATGTTGTTTTTCTTGCAAAGAACAAAAAATAAAAATAATAATTTTAGTACATGTGTGACAAATTATAAAAATAAAAACAAAAAAAACAAAACAAAAAAACAAAACAAAAGTGCACTTGGGGTCAAGGAGCAAAAGGGGCAGGGGCTCAAGCCCCCTTTGCACCCCCCTCTGCACGTGCATGTTCTTAGGCATATTCTGTATTTCATAACTAAGCAATTTTCATATTTTGCACTTTTCCACTCTGCTAATACTACTTATATATTACCTTTAATAGGCCAAGAGTTAAAGTTATCATAACAGTACTGAATAACATGGTCAGCTTTGCTGCTGTGTTATGTAATGTTTGCTGCTTACTGTAGGTGAAACAATGTAAGGGAGACACATGTTTATTCTCCCTAAATTTGTAAACAACAATTCCCATGTTTTTCATACTTTTATGCACAATTATTATTGAAGAAAACTGGATGAAATGAATTCACTGCAAAATCAAGGATTTTTAATGAATGATGTTTGCCCACGTTTTTCTGGGGGGACTGGATATTACTGTGTAAACAGCTCTATTTTGGTCAATACTTTGGTCTTAGATATAAACTTGTATTTTAAACTCTAACTGATAAATCAAAAAGACCAATTCACATATGATCATTCTTTGCTTCTCTCTGAACAATTTGCCTGCTAAACATTTTTCTTGTAAACCATTTTTTATTACTTCCTCTTACAGAAAATACGGGAGACATTTGAGACTCAGGCTTGGTTTACATTTACATTTATGCATTTAGCAGACGCTTTTATTCAAAGCGACTTACAAAACATTGAACTACGACGAAATTTACTCAGTTACCTGCAATATGCTAGGAGAGGATTTAGCATTAAAGATGACACTCATTTACAGCATTTAGGTAAACACAGAATGCCCAAGTACCATACATTGAGTCCTAAATAATATCAGGGGGGTAGTAAGTGCATTTAAATCTTTCAGGGCAAGAGATACTCTCGGTTTATAGCAGCAGACATTTTTTTTAGCTTTCTACTGATTATTCATTAGTATCCCATTAGATTTCATGCTACATATTACAATAAGAGGTGATCTCCCCCTTTACATTTACTCTAATCCTTTTAGCAAGCTGTTCAAAACCTTTATGTACTGTAATTTATCATTATGTGCCATGAAACTAGGCTACAGTTTCCTCTTTTATCCTCTAACATTTTATGTTAATCAAAATCAGAAGCTTTTTTGTCACATACAAGGTCACTCAAAGGAAGGTGTAAGCCAATGTAGGTGGTGGGTTGAAGGAGGAGGGTGTGTAGCTGAACCTGTGGGATTTTGAATACACATGTTGTATGTCTGTAGTGAAGACCTTGGAACCAGTCCCAGACAGACCATAGTTCCTGTTAGTGGTTTAGTGTTAAGTGTATTGACCTTGGTTGCATACAGGCATCAGTTCCAGGAGGGAATGAGAATGTGAAATAGCCAGCCTTGATTCAGGTAATCACAAATGTTCAACACTGTTCATTTAATGTCTTCCTTTAAGTCTCATTAGAACTCTGAATGGCGAAATTCCAATCATGTAAATTTCTTGGTGGATCTCTCCTCACCAATCATAGTACTTCTCTCTATTCCATACCAAAGCGTATGTGTTGATGTGTTGATGACTTCGGCATATTTCATCACACTGAGCAGGCAGTTTCTCCATTGCATCATCGACTGCAGACACTTTTCCAATTTCATGCCAGGAATCCGCTAAGTCCAATAAGCAGAACTCCTGCTATCCAAATATGTGTACATCCTTTAAGACCTGAACTGACAAGAATAACAGGCACATTATCTTCTACTTCCCCAGAATCCATAACATGCATGGCAGCATATGTCCCGTTGGGGCAAGAGGGCTTTCCATTGCCCTTTCTCCTATGGGAGAAAATTTTATCAATAGCATTGAGAGACTAGCTGACCAGGCCCATAATTGGTAGTTTTCCAAAAATGTGGTGAGAGAGGCTCCAAAATAGGAGCCAAAGTACTTCTTTCATCTTTCAATGCCTTTTTACTTGTGTTGAATTCCACTTCTGGCACAAGTGGAAAAGCTTCCCTCAGTGCATTCGCCATCTAAAAAGACAATACTGCTTTGAAAGACACTGATTTTTATGGCATGAGTTTTGCACCCTCCAGATTTGCACAACAAAAAACATGAACTCCTCCATGTACTTTGACTAAAATGACTCCGCAGCTGCTTCCATGTTGTTGAACATGGTGGCTCTTAGCTTCCCCTTTAAGATAAGATAAGATAAGATAGACTTTATTGATCCCGAAGGAAAATGTTTTGCCAGGGTTACAGAGTATCAAATAACAATAAACACGACACACTCATCTCACCAACAGCACAGTACAGTACACAATCAACATATAACAATAACTACACTACTATTTATCCCTCCTGCAGATGGAAGAGGAATTGTACAGTTTGATTGCCACAGGTAAGAAAGACCTTCTGTGGCGTTCTGTGGTGACTCTCGGTGGTCTTAGTCTCAGGCTGAAGGTGCTCTGACAGGCTGTCAGCTTGGCATGTAGGGGGTGGGAGGTGTTGTCCTTGATGCTGAGCAGCTTCCTCAGCATCCTCCTCTCTGACACCTGCACCACAGACTCCAGTTCCAGCCCCAGGACAGAGCCAGCTCTCCTGATGAGCTTGTTGAGTCTGTTGGTGTCAGCCGTCCTCAGCCGGCTGCCCCAGCACGCGACAGCGTAGAAGATGGCGCTAGCGACCACAGGTGGTAGAACATCTGCAGCATGGTCCTGCAGACGTTGAAAGATCTGAGCCTCCTGAGGAAGTACAGTCTGTTCTGACCTTTTTTGTAGACAATGTGTGTGTTCTTTGACCAGTCCAGTTTATTGTCTATGTGGACACCGAGGTATTTGTAGTCATCCACTATGTCCACAGCTGAGCCGTTGATGATGACGGGGTCTGGGCGGTTCCGTTGTTTCCTGAAGTCCACCACCAACTCCTTTGTCTTCCCGACGTTAAGCTGCAGATGGTTCAGCCCACACCACTCTACGAACCTGTCCACCACACTCCTGTACTCGGCCTCCTGGTCCCTGCTGATGCAGCCCACGATGGCAGAATCGTCTGAGAACTTCTGGCAGGACTGTGAGCAAAACCTGAATCAGAGGTGTAGAGCGTGAACAGGAACGGAGACAGTACTGTCCCCCGTGGGACCCCCGTACTGCTCCTTATGATGTCTGATGTGGTGTGTTGC
The DNA here is from genome assembly GCA_032876305.1 of Orestias chungarensis. Taxonomy (NCBI): domain Eukaryota; kingdom Metazoa; phylum Chordata; class Actinopteri; order Cyprinodontiformes; family Cyprinodontidae; genus Orestias; species Orestias chungarensis. The sequence goes on along the minus strand of JAVLVB010000580.1, from coordinate 846,367 downwards.
AGTCTTACATACTGTGGGCGGCCTGTTAGGTAGTTGTTGATCCAGGCCACCAAAGGAGCGTCCACCCGCATGTCCAGGAGTTTGTTGCTGAGGAGAGCTGGTCGGATGGTGTCGAACGCACTAGAGAAGTCAAAGAACATGACTCTCACCTTGCTGCTTGCCTCCTCCAGGTGCGAGTAGACTCGGTGCAGCAGGTAGATGATGGCGTCTTCCACTCCCATCCGGGGCTGGTACGCAAACTGCAGGGGGTCCAGTGAAGGTCCGACGATGTTACCCAGGTGCTTCAGAACGAGCCGCTCTAGTGACTTCATGACATGCGATGTCAGGGCAACCGGCCTGTAGTCAGTGTGTGGTAGGTGTCTTCTTCTTGGGCACAGGAACCAGACATGAAGTTTTCCACCGGTCGGGAACGACCCTCTGGCTCAGGCTCAAGGTCAAGATGTGATGGAAGATCCCACACAGCTGGGTGGCACATCTTCTCAGCACCCGGGGGCTGAGGCCGTCAGGACCAGCTCCCTTTCCTTGACGCAGGTGACTGAATTCTCTTCTTACCTCTTCTGCGGTGGTGGTAATGGGGGATGGTGGGGAGAGTCCATCAGATGAAGATGGGCAGGCAGGCTGTGTTGATGTTGAAGCAGTTGAGGAGAGTTGGTGGTGTGCGGGGGATGCAGGGTGGACGGGCGTGTTCAATGAG
>JAVLVB010000580.1:822993-845573 GCA_032876305.1 Orestias chungarensis | reverse complement strand
TAGCCTCCTGTAGGTCTCCTTCCATCAGCTGGTCGCCCTTTTTGCTGTAACCAGTAATGGCTCTCATCCCACTCCACACCTCCCTCATGTTGTTCTGCTGGAGCTTGCTCTCCAGCTTCCTCCTGTAGCTGTCCTTCCCCTCCTCAATCCTCACCCTCAGTTCCCTCTGTACTCTCCTCAGCTCTTCTTTGTCCCTGCTTCTGAATGCAGCCCAACAACAAACCTGGTCACCCACGGTTTGTTGTTGGGGTAACAGCGCACAGTCTTTGTGGGGATGATGTTGTTGGTGCAGAAGTTGACGTAATCCGTGATGCAGTCAGTGAGGTCATTGATGTCCCCTCCCTGTGGGTCACAGAGAAAATCCCAGTCTGTTACCTCAAAGCATCCCTGGAGGGTCTCCTCAGCCTCTGGTGACCATTGCTGAACAGTTCTGGTGATCACAGGTTGCCTCTGGACAGCAGGGATGTAGAGTGGCTTCAAGTGCAGAATGTTGTGGTCGGCTCTGCCAAGTGGAGGTAGAGCTGTGGCACTGTATGCATCCTTAACATTAGCATACAGCAGGTCTATTGTGTTTTTGTCTCTGGTTTTACAGTCCACAAACTGCTTGAAGGTGGGTAGGGTTGAGGTGAGAGTGACATGATTAAAATCCCCCAGAAATTTCAACTGGATCCCAAACCAGTCGGTTTTACCATGGCACATCATTCATATCTTAAAGTATTCCCTTCAATACGAATGAAATTGATTGTATTAGAGCAATTTTTTTAGTAATTACATTTATGATAACTGATGGCCTCTTATGCAACTATCAGCTTCTCAATATCACGACCACATTAGTTGTATGGATCTTTAAATTTAGTTTATGTGCTTTCCTTAGAAGTTATACCTGTATTTCTCAAATCCCTTCAGACATGTCTTAAAGCTGGAAGTTACCGTATTCTTTTAGGTGCATTTTTGGAGTCCTCCAGCTCTTAAGAGAGTTGTGCAGGATCCATTAGAAATGCTGAGATGGCTTTTGTATTAATGTACTAAAAGAGACAAACAAAGAAGGTAACAGGTAACAATGTTGTTTAAACATATGGCCAGCTCTTATAAAAAAAAAACACAAAACATCCATATTACATTTATTAAAGTGGTTTCCAGTGGTTGTTGTTCACAAGCACAAATGATAGCAATGCTTCATAGTTGTCAAAGTTTACCTATAATAACATAGTTAGGGAACTATTTTAAAAAGCTATGTCAATATTTCAACACATATAAATTATCTGTATTAGTTACCAGTACACTTTGTAACAAAAAGTTATAATGAAAAACCTTAACTAATGGATTACTAGCTTACACCTGATAGGGTTGATCACCTTGTCCTGTACAGATATGTACTGATACTGATGTTATTAAGTAAGAAACAGAGAAGTGACACATTGTGACCCAAATTATTCAGGGCCTAATTTGTCAGGGCATTGTTTGATCAATATTCTGCATTTAATTTAATGGAGTGTTTGACATCTACATTATTCTGGGTAGAGAATAAGGTTTAAATGTGAAATATATCCTGTAATGTTTTTTAAAAGGACGTTTGAAGCTTGTTATTAAAATTTAACACCTTATTCTCCTCGAAACCCATCTGTTGTATTCACATTTTCATCACAGATCTCAATGTCCAATCATTTGGATGTTAAGTGTTGTATGTTGAGTAAAACATCTATGCTTTATGTGAAAAAGGGCAATTCTAAAACAGACCCTGATCTTCCCTCAACCCTTGTGGAACAGAAAAAGCTTAATCTTTTATAATAAAAGCAATAAACAAAAACAAAAGTAATCTTAAACTTAAAACATTAGAGATTATTTGACTTTTGTCTTACATGATTCATCTTGAACTGACAACACAAGAACAACAATAAGTGTATTGCCTTAGGTAAACTTTGGCGAGGACGTTCTGTTCGGTCCCCAAACAAAATCGCACCAGCTGTGGAGGGATTGAGGATGTAAATGGTGTCCACCACTCCCGATGCATCTGCAGAAGTAATAGAATGGCTGGATCAAGTGCCTACAAAAGTAAAGTCTTTGTCATTTCAGGATTCATATCAGCAAATATTCAGATTTGCACAAAATTAGTGAAAAGAAAAACAGAAAAAAGACTATTTTACACATACCTCCCCCATTCAACCACTGATGTGGACGAAGAGAGGCCAGCTCTGAAAGGTGGATGACAAAGCTTTGACCTTTAATTTGTAAAGGGACAACTGCAACTACAACTTCTGTCTCCTTCTTTTTCCAAAGCCGAGTTAACTCGAAATTCGATACATGAAGGAATCTGTATATACAGAAAATGTTTTAAAGTAAAACTTGAGATTTTCCAAAAACAATTAAAGGAGATTTTCTCAAATACAATTTATTGTTAGCTATAAGTTATCTACAATCAAGAAATTTTCAAATCCCAGCTAAGTCATTATTTGGAAGGCTGCATACTACTTAGTTATTTAATCGTATGCTAACCAAATCCTATGCAATTTATTTATGTCATGTTGTTTAGGCTTCTGACCCTCATAAACGGAGAACTGTCAGGAGAATAGTTATAATAAATTTTATTTGAAGGATTATGGAGTGAGGTCTGGCGACGGGAGACAGCGGGAGACAGTGGTGTTCGGCAGGACAGCAAGGATGGTGGAACAGCAGGGAAACGGCAGGGAGCTTGGAGCGCACGGGGGCGTGGGAGACCGGAGACCACTGAGTAGTAGTAACGTTGCGAGAAGGATTGTATTGGGCAGATTTTACTTGGTGGTTGATGGATGTTGACGCCAGGGGGGGAAGATGAGAGGTGAGTTCCAGTTCTGCGGTGGTGAATGGAGAAGTTGTCCAGGGGAGTGTCCACGCCAGATGGAGTGATGCTGGAGCGGGCAGATTGAGCCGAGCCAAGAGGAGCGGGGAGACCATATGGATGCGGTGGACCGGAGAGAGATTTTGTGGGGAAGGAGCACGTGAGATGACGGGAACCTGAGGTGAGCACAATATTGTTAGGAGCGTGGGAAAAAGAGAGCAACAAAGTAGCAAACAAAATCATAAAAACTAGAGAACTACTGGAGACATAACTACAAAATTTAACAAGGTTTACCAGGAGTAACAAACACTCAGGCGACGAGTAGATGGTCCACCACTCCTCTTATACTGGCCCAGCTCGTCAACGCCAACAGGATGCACCTGGGGTGGCAAACGCTCCAGCAGAGGGCGAGCACGAGTTACCCCCTGTGGACAACTGGAGAGGTGCTAAAAGGAACTCACTCTGACAATTTATACATTTTTGTCTAACATTTTTATTTGATTATACTTATTTTTGTATTTTAACAAATACATATTTTTTGTCTAACAAAAATAGTGCCTAAAAGCTGAAACTATATTTACCTGTGTCATCTGCTTCTTTGATCTTTGCTTTGGTGTGTTGTGAAGGTTAAGGATTTGGTTTTCTTTTTGGGGATTGAAGTACTTGGACTTTGACTTTGATTGACCAGCAGAGCTTTCCCTTTTGTTCCATTTCTCATCATAATCATCTCCAGGTTTGTTAGACACTGGAAAGGCTTTGTGAAGAATGCTGTTTCTTTTTTCAGTGATGACTTCCTTAGCTTCAACTACATCCTGATTTTTTTTATTGTTTTTTTTTCTGGTTCTCCAAAATGCAGCTGTTGAGGTAGCTTTCACTTGTTTTTACCGAATGGGTGCATGATTTTGAATCAAACGGTACAAACATATTGTAAAACACGTCAGTGGCAAGCTGCATACTTTGGCTGTTGAGTAGGTATGCAAAGCAGAATGTTCTATACTCCTGTATGCTTCGGTCTGATATTTTCCTGCCAAATGCTTGTGTGACAGCCGTAAAAATACGGGCAAAGCACAGATGAACACAGTAAAACTTCTCATACTAGCAGTGCACCCGTGGACAATGTCAAATACTCAGTCAAGATACACAGCGATTTCTTCCTTGATGAAAGATATAGGCACGCTATCAATCAGAGCCCAACTGTAGTCTGTTTTAACCTGTGTGTCATTTTTAGTTTGGACGTTTGTGATTGTTTTCTTTTAAGTTACATTAGCCAATGAGATACGGAAGGAATGCAATGGCTGTTTCCGATCAATTCCGTGAAAGGCAAAGGAGGTTTATCCTTGCCCATGCCTGGCAAAACTAAAGCGTAATAAAAAACTTGCTTGTCTTGATCAGGAATTTTCTGCACAACGCTGTCTGTTGCATCAAGTTGGAGGGTGGAGGGTAACAGCTGATAACTGCCGTAGATGTTGTGCCAAAATCCTTAGTCCAGTGTCTGTGTATAAGTGTGCTGCAAATGGGTCAATTTAAAGATACTGAAAGTAACATTTGGAACATTTTAAAATTTCTTAATCTTTTTTTTCCCCAACAGATTGCATCGAGTCATTAACTTGCAGCATTCACTTCTCCTGGACCAGCACACCAAAACAAGAGACGATAGCTTACATTGTTTTGTTGACTTTGCAGCAATCCATCCTACTCAGTGTGGATCGAGTGAAAGTGGATAGTGGACATTGTCAGGAATAGTCCTGCAGTAGAACCTGACTCAGTACGAGCGTCCAATTGCCATAAGTGACTGGGGGTTCGAGGAGAGACAAAAAGAAGCAGAGAAACCGATGTAAATGTATTTTCTCTGTTAAGCTAAAGTAAGAACTTAATAGCATGAGAAGGTCAACAGTGAGTTGCTGGCAGCAACATCTCAAAAAAATTGGTCAGAAAAAGTGGTTAGTAGCACATTTAGAAAAAGTGATTAGATTGTCTTCCGGCAGCATAAACTTATAGCAGCATGACTATACAGACAGTTCAGGATAAATTAACTCTTTAGATTGAGACAAGAGAAAGGTGAAGCAAAAGAAAACTGTTAGACGGGATTCTACCCCTGCTGGATTAGACTGTACACTCTTCTCTGCCTCTTCAGTTTTAAGGGTAGCCTTAAAACTGGAGAATGAAGTTTTGTCTTTATTATCCTGGACAATCTGGACCTATGCAACTAATCAATCTGTGTCATTCAAACATCTAAAGTAAATCAAATAATACCTTTGGAGGTGCGGTAAGAAAACACCCTGTGTTTTTTTACAAAGTAATATGAACATCAAAAGAATAAGAAAAAAAGGTGGACTTGTACAGTTAACTAATTATGAGGAACTACAAACATATTAGATGGATAATTTAAGTAAAAACCTAAGAAAAATGTAAAACTGTGCAACTAAATCTGTCATTGTTGTAACATTAAGCAAATTCTGACAGATTAAATATTTATTCACTAGATTCAAATTATCCAACAATGAAAATAAGAAAATAATAAAAAAAACTATTTTTATCAATTTAAAGTAGTGCTGGGTTCAAAAGTTTATGTGTCACAGTATACAAAAACAGTTATGTAACTTAGCCTGCCCCCGTGATTTAAAACCTTTTTTGGTTCTTGTATTTTTTTATTTTTTTGGTTTTATTGCATGTCTTTTTATGTAAGGGAATCCAGACCTTTTTCTTTCCTACTGTTTAGAAAAAATCTTACATGTGTCAGAAGCAGCTGAGAGATAATCAAGATATAAAATAATCAAGGTTAGAGCTGCTTCTGATGTTAGAAAGACTTGGTTAAAATATTAATTTCAAGTCTCCAAAGTTAGCTATGAAACCTTGAATTCAAAGTTCAGAGGCTGAAACCTAGGTAACACAGGCCAAGGGACAATGGCAGTTCTCAATAATCTTAATTGAAGAGGTGTAAGAGTCTTGTTGTCTCTATCAAGGGTAAGGGCAGGATGGAAAGCTAAGGATTGACAAATTTGGGTTTTGTACTAATTACATTTTTGGCCTACTCTTGGTTAACCGGCCAGTCTAAATTTCAATCTTCAGCTCTTTTAAATGTAAATTTGGACTGAACAAGATTCTGGATACAAGTGAAGTTAGACATTCCAGTATCTTGTGGGATCTGAAGGAGTAAGCTAGGATTTTTCAATGTATAATCCACAAAAACATTCGTTTAAAGATTGATGTTACAAAAATATTTTAATTGTTCTCAATCAAAAATTTTTTAACTACCGAGTGACACCAACAAATGACAAAAATCAAGGCAATTAGGAGTGTGACTAAGGCATGATTAAACAGAAAAGTCTTTATATTTAGTTGGTAAATACTGAGATTTCCGTTGTGACCGTTAAACAAAATGTCCTTCATTTTTTTTTTTCTCTGCTCCGTGACACAACAGCATAAGCTGTCTCTAGAAACTGGCAAAGAAATGTGTCTAGAAACCAGCAGCGCCAGAGGGAATCCATTTAATCTCAAGTACTTTTACAAATTGAGGCCGTAGTTTATAGCATTGGTTGCAGTTGCATAGTTAGTTGCATATGACAATATACGATGTGGTCCTACTTAACGAAATTGGCTCCCTCTTTTATTTCAGAACTACGTTTTTTCCACAGAATACTACAAAATTGGAAAGACAATGGTGTCCTCTTAAACCTGTGTAAAAGGTCAACTAGAAAAAATAGTCAACTAGAAAAAATACCCTTCTCCAAGATAGAACAACATATTTCTTAACATTAATAGAGGAATATAAGAGTAATCCTTACAGTTGCCAAACCCACACAGATTGAAAGTTCTGTTGAGCCATTTATTCCCCCAGCTCTGAGCAGTAAGGACTTCCCGGGATTCTTCATGAATAAAATTGGCTCTTTGCAAACTAGATATGTTGGCATACATCCAAATGGGGTTGCTTCTTCCTCGGTAAGTTAGGGTTGACTAAAAGCAATTGGACAATTTTGATTAATTTCACCTTTTTGAACTGTTAAAAATATATGGTTAATCTGAAGTTTCATCCTCCCTGTTAAAACTAATCCCAACCTTATTTTTTAAAGAAGTGTTCAATTTAAATAATACCCCCATTTAGACATAATCAATCAGGATTTAGTGAATGTGCACAACATGCTTTTAACTTAGCTGTAATTAAACCCCTTTTTAAGAACATACTCTTTACATAAGTGTAATATTTATCAAATTACAGATCTATATCTAATCTTCTTTTCACATTTAAAATTCTTGAAAAATAGTTGCTAATAGTTTGAAAACCTCTAGAAATTATTATAGATCAGAGATTTTTTTAAATTTAATTAATGAAATTTAAAAAGATAGATCATATCTTTGAATTTTTTTTTTGAACTTCCCTTCATTGGCTCCCTGTCAAATAAAGAATAGACGTTGAGATTCACCTTCTCACATATAAAGCACTTAATAATCAAGCTCCATCATGAATCAGAGATATGACTGTTTCATATGTTCCTAACACACCACTTCACTGTCAAACTGCAGGTTTACTGGTGGTTCTTAGGATTTTTACAAATAAAACAGGAGGCCGAAATCTTTGTCATCAGGCTTCTTTCCTGTGGAACTGTCTACCTGTTTTAATAGTGAGAAAGACATTATGTTTAGTTTTAAGGCTAGTCTTAAAACTTACTCTTTTGTTAATGTTTTTTAGGACAGAGAGATTTTTGCTAAGCTACTGGACGAGTAAAAGGAGTAAAAAGAGGTAGAATGTATGGTCTGGTTCGGTGGGGAGGAATAGAGATGGATCTCCTTGGCTCTACTTTTATCGATACCTTATATATTACCTTACATCAGGATCGTTGGGTCAGTCGTGGATTGGTGACATGTCAGGTATGTGGAGGCAGATTTAGGCTAAAAGATCAGAGGGCGAGGCAGGAGCCAGAACATAGGGCATTAAAACAAGGTTCAGGTCCAGAAAACAGAATCTAGTGAGCTCATGTGGGCAAGGTAATGCGAATATATGGGGCAAAAACATGATTGTGATTTGGTATTTATACAGGCAGAGGAATGCTGGACATCTACTCACTCTGAGGCTTTCAAAAACCTGCTGCTGTCTTATTGCCAGAGAGCCATTTATGAAGCAATGTTAAAAGGTGGAAGGAAGAAGGTTGATTAGGCAGAGGCAGGACGCAGGTGTAGTAATATATTTGCATGCATGGTAGCAGAGGATTGGAGTGAAATGTAAACAAAGGCAGAGAGACATGCCAGAGTCATAACAAAGCCAAAGTTACAAAGCACAACCCAAGTCTTTCATATTGTACCTATCCCTTGTATATTCTAATACTCCTCTTGTCTCGATGAGAAAAATGTTCACGAATATTACAAACTTTTAATGGTAGAGGACAACAGCTCAAAATTGCCTTTGCTCTTGGCCCTCAAACAAGTTAGAATAACAAAACAGCAAAACAAAAACAAGATGCCGACTTAAAGAAAAAAAACAACAAAAAACAAGAAAGGAAGAAAGGGTTTTATAGGGTCATAATTCCTGTGGAGTTTGTTGTCGATTATGTCTGCAGGGTGGAAGATGTTGACTGCTCCATAAAAGCCTCGAGTTCTCTTCAGCTTCCCAACACTCACAGCAGGCGGCAAAATATCTGCCTTGTTTGTTACTCTGTAGACCTGCTCACAAAACCAAAGAAAGTACATGAAACAAGAATCAATGGCTTTAAATGCCACAAAACAGAGAAATAACACACAAGCATTACATTTACCTGAACCCTTTTCTTGTCAATCACATTTTCTGTGTAATTTCTAAGCATTCTCCAGTTCAACTGGTATTTTTGCTTCCACTTAATTTTTCCATTTATGTTTACAAAATTGCATGCTGGCAACAGAACAAATAGTTTTCTACAAGTACCACAGGCTCCTTTTTATCTCTATTAAATATCAGTTCATGCAGAGGCTAATCCCACAACATGTTATGAGATTTCGTTTTAGGATTAAGAAGGAAACGAATGGTTCCTGGAAGAAAGCCGAGTCAGTACTCAGAGGCTTTGAGTTTGCCTCAAAGACAATTTCACTCTGATTAATTGCCTCATTACGCTTAAACATGAGGGAGCAGGGGTTCCCTTTTGTGGATAACTGACTACTTTTAGGGTTAGTAACCTATCGCCTGCAGCAATAACATACTCTTGCTCCCAAAATAATTTGCTGTTCATGGTCAACCTCTGGAATGTTGGAATTATAAGTCTTGGGTGAGAAACCCAAGGGGTTTAAACTACTGCAAACCTGAAATATGGCAGGGCTGTTCAAGTACTTGTGCCTAGACAGAATTATTCTGATTTTACTTTGTGTGATTCTAACATGGTTCACATCATTAATTACAGTTTAATACCTGGCAAAGATTAACTGATAAATACAAACAGCAGAGTCTGAATTATTATATAATAAATATCTAAAATAGCTATCTGAAAAGACCTTACCTTTTTGTAAAAAAAAATGAAATAAAATGTATGTATGTCGATGGTTGTGTGTTTGTTAATTGCTGCTTTGCCTATTGAACCAGAATGGTCATCCACTAGTTTGTGACCTTTAACATAAACATATTTGGGTTAAGCAGCAGAACAATGAAGGAACCAAGTCAAGGCTGGATTTAAAATCCCCTGTTCTATACCTCTACTGCAAGCATTTTAAATGCAACACCAACTAATTTAGGTACATGTTTCACACCTTTATTGTTTTTGGTATTTCAGATACTGCTTACTCCACCATTTATATAGACTGGTCATAGTCATCTTAACAATTTTGACGTGTATCTGTACTGAAAGATTTGTAATATTTTGATTACCTTTAAATAAATGTCACATCTGTAAATATATGTGTAGGAAAAGGAACCAACATTTTCTTCAAGACCACCTCTTTCAATGGGTTACAAATTTGTTTTCACTGCGCTCTTTTCAGTGTTGCTGAGCAACTAAACAGGTAGTATTATGACCAATTTCAATCTATTCTCCAAAAGCTAAAAGGAGATTGTAATGTCACACTTTGGTAATGAATCCATCTTCATCAACTAATAATTGCTCACCTAGGGCTTTTCTGACTACAGCTCTTGTTATTAAGCATTTTAATTTGTCTGAGTTCGTATTACTCATTTTGATAAGACTTTAATTAGCATGTTTTAATGCTTTGATAGAAAGGTATAATTCCGGATGCAAAACTGTATTGTATCATGGAGAAAGAAAGTGTGTTTTTCGGCACCCTTTAATGTGACTAATTTATAGTAAAACTACAATACAAGCTTGTTAGTGTCATTATTTTCTAAAGCAAAACAAAAGAGCCACGGATGTATATGATCGTCTTGTTTTGCCGCATGGCTGGGACTTTGATGTTCAAGTAAAGATATCCAACATTGCAAATAAATGTGCATACTGCTATAACAATTACCTTGTGAACCCTGTGGTTCTAAGTGACACAAGCACCTTCAGTATTGTGCCATTAATTTCCCATAGGCCCAAGAACTTTCAGTAGGGGGGTGGCACAACAAAAAAGCATCACACAGTTTTATTAGTATAGAGTGCATTCCACCCTTCTGTTGCTGCACATGAAAATACCAGTAGCTCATCAGTTACTGGCACAAACAACCATGCCACATTAACAGTCTCCTCAATTTTTACCATTTTAATGTCTGTTTATACTTCTCTACATTTAGAAGCCAATTTGCGTTAAATCATTGTTAGTTATTGGTTTAAAAAGGTTTTTGCTACAAGCAAATAAATCTTAGCTCCTAATAAAGAAACTTCCTTTGGCTTTTGAAATTTGTAAAACATTGCCTTTTTGAGAGAGAGGAAGAAAAAGTTGTAGGGGAGTGTTTGTCAGCCATTGTTTTATAATGTAAAACAGAGTGGAGGTTTCAGCCCCTCCGTGGGGAATCTGGGGCAAAGCCTCACTCATCAGTGCACTGGCAAAATCATTTTCCTCATAAGCAGATCCATGTTATCTTTTGTTTGTAACAAATATAATGTACATCTGGAACGCATGGCATTTTGCGAAGCTTGCATAGAGCCTTAACCAACAGAATTTTGTTTTAGCAGGCAGTGCTGCACTTTCAGTCGTGATTTCTGTTCATGCCTCTTCAGCCATCAGAAATAAACTCTTTTTTTAAACCAATGAGTGGTCTTGATATTTGATTTTTTTCTGTGGCATCCTTCCTTTTACCTTTTCCATTTGGTTTGTAAGATACAATTTATCATGCCTTAAACTGGGCCTTCCTTCAGTCCAGAGTCCTCTTTTGATGCTTCTTATCATGTGTCCCATCTTATCTTAACCTCTGTAGTCAGCAACGTATTTGAGCCCCTGCGTTCTTTTCTCATCCTTCTCATTTGGTTGTTTTTCCTCTTTGAGTGTTTGCTTAGAAGCATCCTTAAGCAATTTCCCCTCTCAGTTTAAATCTGTCCTTGTTGTCAATTTATCCAATGCATTTTAGGCTGTTATGAGGCCATTTCTTTAGGGTTCAGTTGGGAAATTATTTGGTTTTCCTGGCATGTTTCTCTGTTACCCAATGCTCTAAAAATATTTAGTAGTGAGACATTGGGTAATTTTTAACCAAGCACTTATGCAATGAAATATTTAGAAACACATTAAAGCACATTATTTTAAGGATGTGTCAGGGTTTGTTCAGGATAGATCCCAATGCAGAGACCGAGGCAGCAGCTGAGGAAGGTGGAGATTTATTAATTTAACTGAAGACAGGAATCAAGGAGCACAGGATGACGACGAGGATTTACATCACGAGGAGAGACAAGGTAAGGTCACAGAGGATCCACCAGTGTGATAGAAAATGAACCGGGTATATACATTCACAGAGAGGATGAGTAGTGGATCAGAGGGAGATTTATTGATCAAATACCGAATACATAAAGCACTAACCCAAAGCAAACAACAACAAAAGACAACAAGGATCATGACAGTATGTATATATTTATGCTGAGATGGACAATGGATGAACATTCAAATGTTTATTTATACAGCTGTTTTAGTCACCCGTCTCTGCTTTAATCTTTCTACATGCTTGTTTACATTGTTTTTTTTGTTTTGTTCTCTTCTTCTGTCATTTGTTCCTTTGTAACAATAACATAAGCATAAATCCAGACTTTCAAAAGTCAAGCTCCGGCCATATCAAATCATTCATCTTTATTCGAGCATTTAAAAAGTAGATCAACAATCGGCTTGTAAATGTTGAACTTTAAATGTCATGGAGGAATATGTCATTCTGTCTTTTAGGCTGACAACAGCACATCTGAGTGCAGCATTCCCTACTTCACCTGTAATCACCAACTGCATCCCAGTTTATGCTTTTCAAGTATTTATGTGTTCTTAATTTTCTAATTCATTTAAATTAGTACGTTTGAGTCAAGAGAGCTAATCTTCTAAAGTGTTATAGTATTTACCCAACTTTTAATTTCTATTACATCATACAGATTGGGGACAGTAAGTACTTTTGAGCATGATCTACTTAGAGTCAATTGCTATGAGTACTGCTTTTTATTCAGTTGTCACGTTTTGTAGATTAGTAGGAGTTAGGGATGCAGCAATACCAATTTTTTCCAAAATGAGTAGTGTACGAGTACCTGCATTTGAGTACTCACCGATACCGATACCGAGTACTTACGCCATTACACATATAGTTACTTTGTTTTTTTTCCCCACAGATATTGTTTTTTGAACAACATTCCCTATTATGTGCAAACATACAGTACAAACAGAAATTTTAAAAAATTGTGAAATACTGAAATGCTTTTTTCCGGTACTGAGGACAGAATGGTTGGTGCTCCATTTGTTCAGGTTTGTGCCGTTAAAATTGGCATTTGTGCTGCTTTCGTTTATAAGATATTACAAGTTATTTATTAGGTCATTCAAAGTTCATCCATCCCCCCATTTATCTCCAAATCAAACCAAAGTGGTCAATTTTTTTAGTGCTTCGTTTGTGCAGGTTTGTGCTGTTTAAATTGGCGTTTGTGCTGCTTTTGTTTATGAGATATTATAAAAAATAATTCCGGCTGATTACGTCATCACCCCCCCCATTTATCTCCAAATCAAACCAAAGTGACCGATTTTTTTAGATCTTCGATTGTGCAGATTTGTGCCGTTAAAATAGGCGTTTGTGCTGCTTTTGTTTATGAGATATTATGAATAATCATTTTGGCAGACGATTTCACTCCCCCACCCCTTCCAACTTCAAAACAAACCAAACTGGTCTACTTTATTAGTGCTCCGTTAGTGCAGGTTTGTGCCGTTTAAACCGTCAATGCGCTGCTTTCTTTTTTTATTTAGATTGACTTTAATGATGGTGGACAATGAAATTGGGTGATTAACGCCACAAACGGGTATGGAGTTTGGACAAAATTTTCACTGAGGGGTCGTAATGCATCTATTTGGATAACACAATTCTAACTTATAAAATATATTTTTATATTCAAATATATTGGCTAAATCTAGTCTTATTGTCTCAGTTGTTTTCGTTTCAGGCAATCGCCTCATCTAATTAAGAGACAATTAAGTTCATGTGTTGCTAATTACTGTTTAGGTTCAGCGTCAGTTGTGTTACAGAGCTTTTTTACAGCCAAATCAGTCTTTGGACATAAGGTAAGCCTCTTATTTCTCATTTCCTCCAAAAGTGGGGCAATAAAGTTTTCTAAGTAAATCAAGTACTGAAAAGTAATTAACTATGACTTCTAAAATCGTGCATAATGAAGTTACTTACTGTTTGAACATTTAAAATACATGATACTTTCAAAGAAAAACAAACACTTGTGATTTGGAAAATTAACTTTATGTTATCAATTAAATATCAAAAGGTTTTTATTCACACTTCAATGTACAAAATAAGAACTATTTGTACAAAATAAGAAGTTTTAATCTTTATAGATATGAAACATTGGCACAAAACTAAATGCCTTTGATGTGCAATTTTTCCCCAAACTTGCTGAAACTCAATCTGTTGTGTATAATGCAGCATGTGGTTGTATTAGTTTCTTTTCTGAAACTGTCCTCGTCATCGTAAAGCTCCTGTTGGAGCCATTTGTTTCTTTGTTTTGATGTAATTTTAGTTTATCACAGTGGGTGGTGGTACCGGGTAGTTGAGGCACCGGGTTCATTAAATAGCAGTCACAGGTGATGCAGGTGGCTCTTAATTGGTTTGGTTGTGGTAGGACACACAGTTTTTTACCGCTTTCCCCTTTTGGTATTGGCACTTCTTTTTGATTTTGTTTAAAGTAATCTACCAGCAAAAATACCAACAAAAAATGGAAAATAAACATCACCCAACACAAAGTTAAATGTTTTGGACCTCTTTTGTTTTTGTTTGCAAGAAGCGCGTTATGAACCATCTCTCCCCTCACCCAGCTGAGTGACTTCTATAGTCACTACAAAAGTAAAAAACGTTGCTTCACTGAGAAAGCAAAACGGCGCTTATCTGGATTTTTGGATGCTGATCTTACAAAATCATCGCCTTCATCACTCCCAAAGGAGTAAAGGTACCGTGTTGGAGTAAAAAGCCTTTGTAGCGAGTACAATGTGAATTTAATGCTGCATGTGACAGTTGGCTGATTAAGTTGCATTCAAGATCCAGCGCTAGTGTTGAGTAATTGATACACACAAATCAAAAGGGATTATGCTGTGAATTTACTGGTGAAGCGCAGGCCGTGGTTGAACTTTCTGATGCTTCCATTCCTGATGAAGAGCAAATAAAACAAGAAGCCTGGTTTCAATCAAAAAAGACTGATAAGATGCTTTTGTGGAAGAAATATCTTTCTGGTTAAATAAACAAGAGTTTTCATTTAATGATATTGCCAACAATGATGAAGGTGCAGATGATAATGATGGTGATGATGTCAACCCTAATAACATTGCTGGTGATGGTTCTGATGAAAGGTTACAGTACCATGAAGAGGTTGGTCCTGGTGACAGTGTATCTAACATATCAAATAAAAGGTCAAGCAGGAGTAGTCATGTAATACATCTGTGTCCAGTATTTCTTCAGCATGTCTGAAAGCAAAAGCTGAGAAAGCAGTGCTATTGGAGCAAGCTGCTGCCCTGAAAAGGAAACATGAATTGGAAGCTCAAGAAGAGACACTTTGAATAGAAAGAGAAAAACTGAGGAAGATAAAAGAACAAATGGATCTTGATGCACAAATCGACATCGCTGCTGCACGATTGTCTGTACTGGAGGCCAGTGATGTTGGTGAAGACGCTGGTTAAGATGGTATGAACTCCTATATAACCCAAGGATTAAAGGAGATAAGACATGAATTTAATCCTGACGTCAATGAATTTGTTCCAAAGGAAAAGCAACTAGCTTTGGGCCAAGTATCTGAAATGCTGCCTTTGTCTCATACCCAGGACGTAAGGCCAAAGAAAAAGACTGGTACATTTTTAAAGGAAAAATATCAGCCTTATGGAGTCGTAGAGGTACAACATGGTGCTTCAAACCAACAAACAGCTCAGAGACCTCATTCTTCATATGAGTTTAAAGCATCTACAGTTAAACATCCTCAATCTGATGATACAAAGGAGTATCATAGAGCACATAACATCCAGCAAAATGTTTCATCAATGCAAAAACAGTTTCTCACGATGCAATGTGTGAATTTTTGAAGAGGCAAAATGAAATCAACACCACACTTGTACAACAAAACATGTCAAATGCTTTGCCACAAAGAGAAATAAAGCCATTTGATGGAGATCCATTACAATTTATTTCAGTCATCAGAGCTTTTGAACACTGTGTGGAGGGGAAAACAAGCAGTTATCAAGACCGCTTGTATGTTCTTGAACAATGTACAAGGGGGCAGCCAAGGGAACTAGTGAGGAGCTGTCTACATATGCCACTTCAACAGGGTTATGAAACGGCAAAAAATCTTTTGAGAGAATACTTTGGGAATGCATATAAACTGGCAACAACTTACATGGACAAAATACTAGCCTGGCCTGTTATTAAAGCTGAGGATGTCAGGAGGCTACAGGAATTTGAAAGGATGTTGTAATGTTATGGCATATATACAGTGTATGGAGGGAATGAACGATCCATCAAACATGAGACAAATTATAATGAAGTGGCTATACAAGCTGGGAGAAAAATGGCGCTCTACAGCTTGTGAAATCCAAGAACGACATGGGTCAAGAGTTACATTCCTGGATTTGGTGAACTTTCTGGAGAACCAAGTCAGAATTTTGTCTCATCTGCTGTTTGGGGATATTTCAGATTTAAGATCCAGCACTGTAACGAAGACTGAAAACAGGTTCAAAATGGCAGTAAAGGGGAACATTAAAGGTGCCAGTTTTGCTACATCTGTTGGAGCCTCAAAACATGTATCTCCCAAGTCCACTGGAAATAAAGAATTTGTGCAGCTAGTTACACCTAAAGAGTTGATCTCAGAAGCTTGCCTTTATTGTGAAGGATCACACCCTTTATTCAAAGGCTTGAAACTGAATGACGTTTCTCAGAGGGAGAAAATTGAATTTTTGAGACTAAAGGGAATCTGTTTTGGATGTTTAAAGGCTGGCCATCTGAGCAAGGACTGCAAAAAGCGATTAACATGTGACAAATGCAATTTGAAACATCCAACTCTTTTGCACATCCATAATAAAGGCAAAGAAAATGATCAAGAGACACAAATCAACAGTGCTTTTATAAACCTCCAGGCATGGGGTTGTACTGGGGCCGAAGACTAGGATTCTACCCTCTCAATCGTTCCAGTTCAAATTAAATCTAAGAAATCCACTAAGGTATTGAAGACTTATGCTTTCCTGGACCCTGGTAGCACTGCTACTTGTTGTACCAATCGTGTGATGAAGTATTTGAAACTTCAAGGGACTAGTAAAACCAACATTCTCCTACGCACCATAGGTCAGGAAAAAGTTGTTGAAAGCCAAATCCTTAGAGACCTTGAAGTGTCAGCACTGGACAGTGACACATTTTTTGATCTTCCAGAAATCTTTACACAAGAACGAATTCCCGTGTCAAGAACTACCATTCCCTCTCAGCAAGAGATTGAAAAATGGGATAATCAGAAGGGTATTAAGATCCCAAATTTGGATGCAGAAGTGGAATTGTTGATCGGGGCAAATGCTTCAAAACTAATGGAGCCATGGGAAATAATCAACAGCAGAAATGATGGACCATATGCCGTGAGGAACCTATTGAGTTGGGTCATCAATGGTCCTTTAAGGGGCAATTCTGTTGTCAGACAAGCTGTTCAACTGTTTTCGCCAACAGGATATCCATCATCAAACTGGAAGAGCTTGGTGCGCTGGTGGCGTAGGGGAAAGAGCGACCCACATAGGGCCTTGAGTCCTTAACGCAGGTTCAATTCCCGGAGCTGTCGACATTTGCCGCATGTCTTCCCCCCTCTCCTTCCCCCTTTCCTGTCAACCTACTTACAAAAATGGGACACTAGAGCCCACAAAAGACCCCCTGGAGGGGAGAAAAAATAGAAAGTGAAAAAAAAAAAAAAAAACTGGAAGAGCTGTTGGTTTCTCAGTATAACCAAAACTTTAATGAGAAATTTCTGGAAGAGAACCAAATGTCACAGGAAGATAAGAGATTCATGGACATCCTGGAAAAGTCTACATTCATACAGGAGGGTCATTACTGTATGGACCTACCTTTTAAAGTGGATAACGTCTGTATGCCAAACAACCACTGCATGGCTGAACAATGGCTCCAGAGCCTAAAGCGCAAGTTTGACATCCCACCATGGAGGAGTATGGGAACGGATGATCAGAATGGTCAAAAAAGGTTTTGTTCTCTGTTTTGCTGCAACAAACTTTAGACGATGAAAGCTTTCATACCATCATGTGCGAAGTAGAGCTCATTCTTAATGATCGTCCCATTACCAAAGTATCTGATGATGTTAATGACCTGGAAGCGCTTACTCCAAATCACATAATCTTGCTCAAAGGAAAACCTGTTCTACCTGCAGGAGTTTCTGATGAACATGACCTTTACATCAAAAGACGTTGGAGACAGGTTCAGTATCTTGCTGATCTTTTTTGGAAAAGGTGGACAAGAGAATATCTGCCAATGTTGCAAGAACGACAAAAGTGTACCAAGCCTTGAAGAAGTTTCAGTGTTGGAGACATTGTGACATTGTTTAAAGTAATCTGCCAGCAAAAATACCAACAAAAAATGGAAAATAAACTGGATCATCACCCAACGCAAAGTTAAATGTTTTTGACCTCTTTTGTTTTTTGTTTGCAAGAAGCGCGTTATGAACCATATCTCCCCTCACCCAGCCGAGTTACTAAAATAGTCACTACAGCTCCCACACACACGGGGCTCTCCGCCAGTATGCGGTGTAATGTCCCATACCACCTTTGGTCAAGCTTCCCTGGAATGCAATGACTCCTCTCAGATTGAATGTCTTTCCTTGGAGAACCACAATGGATGGAGATTCACTCAAAGCATATTGAGTTGAGTTTGCAAGGTCGGTGTCGATCCATGCTATTTATCTAATCCTGAAGCTGTGAGTGACGGTTCCTGCACACAGCACTTTTCCTGAGGAGCTAGCTCCTGTTTTGAATTTGGCTGGACACTCTGATTCATTTTGTATTGGTTGAAGGCAGGAAGAATCTGGAAGGGGCGAGTCCATTTTCCACTGAAGTGTCCAGCTGAGGCATGCCTGAATCCATCAGGACAGAAATATCAGGAGAAAGAAAAGGCACTTCCCTTGTTGTTCCTTTGTTTAGCTGACAATACTTTGAAGAGCAGCATTTGTAGAGGTAAACACTTGGAACCTTCCTCATTGTTTTTCCAATGATGGTGGAAATATTGCACTGGGAATCAATCTGATGGTCACCGGACCTCAACTTTTATTTCAAACGTTGTGCTAAGTATCTCTGCCCTGTGAATATATTTTTGTGGTCACACCATCTGTTGCAATAGTTTTCACTAACTGCAAGACCGGATTTTCCCTGTCATGCCTGACAATGTTTTGGAGTACAGAGCTGTCACAGAAAGCGCAGCATAAGCACTGGCAAAAAGCATTAAATACACATGTGTTTAGCACAGAGATGATTGCTTTCCCAGCTCTAACAGGTTGGTGCAGGTTTCCATTTTTTAATAATCCCACTTTTACTTTTTTTGCTCCAAAAGATGCATCTGCATGAAGCCATTCAGTGCAAGAAGTCAGATAAGTCCTCTTCCTTTTTTTGGGTGGAAGAATTAGTCCTTTCCAGTTTTCCACCTCATCTGTTGGAAGAATGTTTGTGTTTTTTTCAGATTCCTCCAAATGCTCAGAAACCCTTTTTATCTTAGCTTCAGCATTGTGAGCAGACATGAATGCAGTTTCTGTAACTTTTGTTGATGTAAATGTTTCCTCCTCTTTTTTTGTTGATCAAATCCTAATTTTTCCTTCAATGAAGGAAAGATGACAAGGTATAAAACGATCAACACGAATGGGTAAGTTTTCATGTTTAAATAGCCCATGTTTTACATTTTTAAATTGTGCTTCAACAGTGGCTGAGCTTGCTTTGAGGCTGATGCTTTTGAAGAGGGGGGCCATCGCTCCGGTCTAAAGTGGCAAGTAACATGCTAGTCTGGTGATATGTGGAACAATTTCAGGGAGGAAATGGATGTTATCCCTATCTCCATTGGCTGCAGCGAGTAACCTGCTCTTTTCACATATGTCTGATACCCAATCTCGTAGGTCAGTCTGAATTTCTTCAAAAGGATCCACTTGATGCGCTTCCTTGGTGTCTTCGGCTATAATAATGGAGTCTTCTGTGATCTGGGTTTTTAGTTTTTTTTGCACCCCTCTGATTCAAGGGGAACTCCAGAATTATCATCACCCTCTGCCTCGGTGAGGGCCACAACAGTGATAGCATGTATTAACTGTTTTGCATGTTCCAAGGACTGAGATTGAAGCAGCTTTGCTATTGCCCTGATAAAGAAGTCTTTGACACGGTCGGCTTGTTTTTCAGGCAGTCTCACTGGCAGATCATCTTTATGCAGTGTGCAACATCAACCCTGATAAAACAAGGAGGTTTTACAGACTGGTTCCCAAGCAGCACATGGAAGCATCCGTTAATGTAGGTCTTCAGATCAGGGTGAGGAGTGAAGGCTTTCACCATAGCACCAAGAATAGCCAGAGAAAAGTCACTCACAGCTTCATGTGGTACAGCAGCACCTGTACAAAGCCATTCTGTCAGCCATGTTGCAATTGCATTAATGTCGTGTCTCTCTGATAGCATCTGTACAACTGGAACTGAGCAGCTTTCCCCTGTCAGAACACCCTGATAGAGAAAGATGTGGCCAGATGTACCATTTGGTCTCACCAGTCTTCTCACAACTGAGCCAGTTGCATCAAAGCAAACTACTGAGGGACCTTTTTTGGACAATGCTTTGTAAACATGTAGCTGTGTTTGACTCCAATAGTGACAGAAAAACTTGTCCTGACCAATATCTCTAATACTACCACTGTGAGGTGGTAATAACTATTACATACTTGTATTGTTTATTTCAGATTAAATTACCTGTTGAACAAAAAAAAAACTATTCAATCTGCTCTCATACCTAAGAATCCATGACTGAATATAAATGTAAAACATGCAATAAGAAGCCTTGCAGAACGTTTTTCAACATGATTAAAAATAATGGATTTAAAATGGAAGTTGTGCATTTGCAAAACATGTCAAAACAGGTCTGGAATCAGACGGGCAGATGTCTTTGCTTAACAGCGGCTAGCTTGCAGTGGCAGCAGTGTTTTATTTTAAACTAAATGATTATTGGTTTACTTCCCTTGGACAAACATCAGATTTAGAAACTCTTGGAATAAATTGGAAAGCTGTTGGGATAATCCTGCTCCACTTTCACCGGTGAGGGTCAGTGCATGGGTGGAGCCAATGCTTTTGACAGCTAGTGGAATTATTTTCATAATTCATAATCTTTATTAAGAAATACTGTGAAAAAACAATATTAAAAAGGAACAAATTTTACAGTAGATACAGTAGTACAGCTGATACAGAATTTTACTCCTTGCTTTGTAATATCCAGCGCAGATTAAAGTCATCGTCTGTGATGGCCTGAAAGCAAATATCAGGAAAAAAAGCAGCACAAACAAGTTTTAAGGGCACAAACCTGCACAAACGAAGCACTAAAAAAATAGACCACTTTGGTTTGATATGGAAATAAATGGGGGTATGGATGAACTTTGAATGACCTAATAAATAATTTGTAATACCTCATAAACGAAAGCAGCACAAACAATAGTTTTAAGGGCACAAACCTGCACAAATGAAGCACTAAAAAAATAGACCACTTTGGTTTGATTTGGAGATAAATGGGGGGATGGATGAACTTTGAATGACCTAATAAATAATTTTTAATATCTTATAAACCAAAGCATGAATATACCCAAATAAATACTTTTGAATAATTTATGTCAATTGGAAATTAAAAATCTACATGACCTCGAGGACAGTTTTCTATACCCAAACTACACTGATAATCTTTAAGTACTGATTAAAACACAGAGTGCCTAAGAAGACAAAAACATATATGTTGACCTGTTCACTCACTGGCAGGGAGTGCAAAACTCTGATCTCTGAGAATAAAACAGAAGGAAATGATACAAACGGATATTCTGAATAACAAAAACAAGACAAAGACTTTACAAAAACTTTCTGAATCTTTTTGGTACAAGCCTAGTTCCACAAACTTTTCTCGCACATGCCAACTGATGGACTAGTAAGCTATTCAGAGAGTTCCCATCAGTGTCACCATGGAATGCTGAAGATGGGCACCTCTGATGCTAGGCAAGAATAATACGGTATTGAAAAATAAATAGGTGAGTTTATTCTGTATTCCATTATTTTTCATTCTTATTACCAGTGTTAATTTACCCATCCATTTTTTCTGACAGTTATGTCAGACCACGTCTTCTTGTCCTCTCTGTCTGTCAGCTTGTCTTTTCCCTTAAGGCATGGTTGGTTTCTAAAAGGAGCTATTTTAGACAAAACAAAATAATGCCATGATATCAGGCAAAGGCAAAGAAGGAGCAAGACAGTGTTTCCCCTGGGAGTGAAGAAAAAAAGTGATAAATAAAGATCCAGACATACTGACAGCAAGAGGGTGTAAATTCTGAGGAATATGACTAGAGAGCAGAGAAAAGAAGATGACATGAAGAGGTGACCCTATCAGCTCCAAAGCAAGTCCTAAACTGTTTGGTTCCCAAGACAACTGTTTTGTCAGCTGGTTACAGCTAGTTTGACCACAAGTAAAAAGTATTCCCATATCATTTGAAGGTACTGAAGAAGCTGAAAGAAAAGCTATTGATGCCACAATACTGGGCTGGCATAGGCAACAGGGACTGTAAGGCCTTTCACTTTTTGGCAGGTTTTTAGTAACCAGGGGTTATGAGGTTGTCCAAGATCTTCTGCATCCAAACATCAAATGTATGGTAAAGAAAAGAACATTCTGTGCCACGTTTTCTACTTTCTTTCCTTGTGGTAAAGGTAATACAAAAAGCAGTTGATAGAAACATACTGAAATTATATATATATATATATATATCTATATATATATATATATATATATATTGTCATAATGTGTGTTTTGTTTGGTTCTGTTTCCTCTCTGTGTCTCGTCACTCCGCTTTCATTCACAGCTGTCTGCAATAATTCACTCCCCTTCTCAACCAATCACACCCCGGTTCCCCAATACTTAAGCCACATTCATTCACACACTCACCGCTGGATCGTCTGTTGTTTTCCCCTGCTTTTCCTCGTTGCTCCT
>JAVLVB010000580.1:793470-822893 GCA_032876305.1 Orestias chungarensis | reverse complement strand
TATATCTATATATATCTATATCTATATATATCTATATATATATATCTATATATATATATCTATATATATATATCTATATATATATCTATATATATATATCTATATATATATATCTATATATATATATCTATATATATATCTATATCTATATATATATCTATATATATATATCTATATATATATATCTATATATATATCTATATCTATATATATATCTATATCTATATATATATATATATATAGATATATATATAATTATATGATAAAGCATTTGTTAAAAGCTGTTAAAATGAATAAATGTTTCAAATAAGATAACGACGATATAATAATCTATTTTTGGTTTTAGGTATGCGATTCCAGAGGAGTCAGTTCCTCAACAGTCATGGACCTTACCACTTGCCAATGCTCAGGGCTCATGATAGCGTGGCCTTCTCAGTGCTCTTTGTGTTCTTCAAAAAATCTCCCTTTACTTTCCATATTTCCTTTCTTCCACATCAAAGTCCCGTATTATTTAAATACTTGTTCCAGGATCTTCTACTCACCTTTATATATGCAAACTGCCACTACATGCATCTTCTGTTGGCTTCAAAGACCTCAATCTTGCTGCCTCCATGTTGATCGGCAGTTGTAAATGAATCTTTTTAACCCTTCTCTGCATTTCAATTGTTGAATGCGAAAAGAGTCTCCATTCAGCATTTTAACAAGATATAAATGTATTTCTAATTTTTACGCAATTACTAATTTCTATATTACGGTGTTTTTCTTTATTTTTCTTTTATGTACAGCCGAGAATCAGCCAAGGGACATTTTGTACGGAAAAAGGCATACTGT
Source organism: Orestias chungarensis (assembly GCA_032876305.1). NCBI lineage: Eukaryota > Metazoa > Chordata > Actinopteri > Cyprinodontiformes > Cyprinodontidae > Orestias > Orestias chungarensis. The sequence continues at coordinate 822,062 of JAVLVB010000580.1, read as the reverse complement.
ATCTTTATCCATCCTCTACAAAGAATGGATGAATTTGTGTTAACTGTACCCTTAAAGCTTAATGTTGTTATTAATGTAATTTTAATTTGATTAAAAATAAGATTCACAGCATTTGGTCAAGAAAGCCAATACTAGCCCTAAGATTAAAAAAAAAATCTAAATGTTATTTGTTATCTATTTATAAACTATTCCACAATTATTTGTTAAATTACCCTTGCACAAGTGGATGGTAACTGTCAGATCTTTATCAAACAAACTCCTCAAAGAGGAGTCTTTTGATAGATTGGTAAAGACTGCTCCTCTCTACATTGCTCTGTAGATTGTTGCAGAAGTAGATTGGGATAAACATAATAGAAAATAAATAAAGTGAATGGAACTGTGCAACTATTTAACTTAAAAACATTAACAAAATATTTTGCTGTCTCTCAGAATAAAGATTTTTAAAATTCAGAGCACAGAAATCACGGTGCATTTAAAGTTTTTGAAATATGTCCTATTCTTTTACATCAATATATCACAGATCACTTAACAACAGTAACTAGACTGTTGCTAGACAACAGTAAAAGTTATTATTATAGATAATACAAGGAGAGAAAGAATTAGATTTAACATGAATAAAGTAAAAACGAAACCCTCAACATCCCTTATCTATGTCTTAGGGGAGATATTAAATAAATATACAGCAGATGTAAAATGAAAACTTTTTTCAAATTAATTTCTGACTATTTGGATAATTACTTTTATATTAGTAGTATATTGGTTGTATGTTTTGTTACCCCATTTGTATTTGCTTGATCATTTTTTTTTCAATTTGAGAGAGAAAGGCGGGGAAAGAGTGCATCAGTGTGAAGAATATTTGAGCACCGCCTGCATTGCTCAAGGTCACTCTGAATGGAGCAATATAAATGAACTGGACACACCAACAAGCTTATTACTTTGGGGAGCGTTGCGATGCAGCACATACACAGACACTCTCACGCAGACTTATTACAGCTACTGTGGTGACTTGAATTGCTCCCCGTCTGATTCCCTCTCTCTGGCTCTCTGTAAATCTCTATGAGATAACCTCGGCTGCTGGGACTTACAGACGCTGATGCACAGGGGGTGGAAGCAAAAGGGAAACACACAGACGCAATATTAAACAGTTTAATGCAAAACACTTTTATACTACTGTAGTTCACATGGTTTTTGGCTTGGTTCATATGCTGCCCTATTCATTTTTTAAACATCACATCGGAAAATTTGAATGATGTGTAGTTTTTAAACATCATTCGTTTGACAGTCATACTCCTGTTTTAGCTCCTATTGGATTAGGATGTTAATACACAGTGACTTTCAAAAGTATTCACATATTTTTGCAAAGTATTATATAAATGTACAACAATTAATTAAAAACATAATTGCAAAGTGTAAAGGCCATTATATTTTATTTTTTATATTTGTCACAAATAAGACACCGTACCTGTTTAGTTCCTTTGTTTTTAAGATGCTGTTTGCTCACAAAGTATTTCTAACAAACCATCAATTGCTCAAATGTGAATTTTGTTAATCAGTTTTTTTTTTACTTTTCAGCTAGTGGGCAGAATTAATGGTGTCCTCAATAAAGGCAAGTTAAGGAAACAAGACATCAAAGCAACTCCATCCATCACAGTAATACCAGCATATTTTACTGTTGATATCATGTTCTTACACTAAAATGCGGTTACTGTACTTTGCACAAAATGTTTGCGGGTAATGTGACAGGGACGTTTGTGTTGTTTTTGCTTGTTTTTGCAGTTTTATTCACTTTGGAACCGCATGTAGTTTTTGTTCATTTTCTTTCCTATTGTTGAAAAGACAAATGAAGCCTGCAGGTATGTAAATGTAAATGTCATTCTTGGCTTTGTTGTGATGTCTTGAATAATTTCAAAAACTTCTTATGAATTTTATTGTGGTGAGATGGCCTCTACTGAGAAGGTTCACTACTTTTCAGTGGATTTGGTTTATAAACTAAACTCAGCTTTAATGGTTTATAACAGGAAATTGATGTTATAATTCGAACAGTCAATTGAAAACTGTGCTTTGATTAACCTTAGTTCAACGTTTTCATAATATTGAGATTCATTTTTATGATTTGAAGTTTTTAGGCATAAAAACGGGTAAAAATAAGTTATGAATACTTTACAATGTTTACTTTTACCACTTTACCATTATCTCCTAACATGATTCATCACATAAAATCCTAATAAACCAAATTTCACGTTTTTTAGCAAGTTCAACAAAAAAAAACATAGTTTCAAACTTCTGTAAGCATTTTTAGTGCTTGGTTAAACTGTCAATAAGCAGAATCTCAGAATAACCCAAAAGTCTTTTAATGGGAGTTTTGAATTTGACTACCAATCTGCCATAGGTTTCCTTTAGGATTAATATGCTGTAGATGCTTTTCACATTTTGTCACATTACAACTAAAAACATTAATTTAAAGTACAACTGCAAGTAATACAACTTGACCCATGTAGGCTTGCAGACCTTGTCTGTTCCCAGACGGAACATGTGTGAAGTTTTTGCAATCATTTTGACAGTTTTGAAGCAGGTGCAATGAAGATGTCTAATGCAATTTGTAAGTTATGTGAAGGAGACACACAGCCGGTGTGACAAGAGAAAAGGTAACTGTCTGGGTTCAGAGTGTGGACCGTCTGACTCAGTTGTTGTTCTTCCCCTTGGCACTCACACTTGTAATTGACAGAGTGGACTGAGGTAGCAGGGAAAACACTTATCGAAAACATGTGAAAAAAAGAGGTTTAGGAAAAAGTCATATAGGACCATAGGACTTCTTTAATGGAAATAGTGTAAAATCAGTTGGTGTTGCTGAGAAAGGGAACGATGACAGCTGAGTTGCAGGGGAAAGGCGGTGTCCTTGACCTTACTTTCCTCTCTACAAGTGTAGAGTTACCATTGAAAGAAACTAAGACTTATTAACATCCAGGCATATTAGAAGAAGTATTTTTTTAAATAAGTGTTAAGTGGTTTCCTGCTTTTTTACAGGCTACATTTATTTTACTGCTCCATACTGTTTGAGGAAAATATTTAAAAAGCTAACCTTGCTTAAACAAATATGATTAAAAAAATAAGACTGCCTGGCCTAGAAAAGGTTTGTTTGAAGGGCCTTTAGCTTTGATTTTTGCACAAATTTGCTTTAGGATTGTTTTAATTAAGCTTCTGCAATGTGATTAGACCACAAAGCTTTCTCCAAAAAATACGAAATATTCTCAATTAGGTTAGGGTCTGGACTTTGTGGTGGTCAATCCATGTGTGAGCATTATTTCTCACGCTCCCTGAGCCATTCTTTCACAATTTGAGCTTGATGAATTCTAGCATTGCAATCCTAAATTATTTTTATTTCATCACATAATAAAAAAAATGCTCGATACCAACTTAAAATAAAATTATTTAGCAATTATCTAAGCATATATAACTAGTCAATTGACCATTTATTGGATACAGAATGTTGCTAAACCTAAACCTGACAACACTTACCCCACAGTCTTGTACAGTATGCACAATGGATGTTAGGTACATCAGTTCTTCTGCCTGTCTTCTTGCTCCGATGCCCCAACCACATTTTTCCTCAAACACAATGGGTTCTACACTTTCCTTCAAGCATGTAATAATGCATTGAATGGTTCTTATCTAAATGAATGAGTTTCTGCTTGATGCAGGCCGATATTCTGACCTTTCCAACATCTTTTCAAAGACCAAAGGTTGTCTTTTAACATTATAAATTAGAAGATACACCTTCGTACCAGTTGTAAAACAATCATCTCATGCAGTAATTATCAAACAGGAGGCTCATATTTGAATAGTTAATTCTTGACATTGACTTGTCTTTTGAGCAACATATATGGTGACCATCCAACCCTTGGTCAAGAACTCTTTCTTTGACCTTTTTCTTTTGTGTGTTGTGTGAGAAAGGCACAGAGAAGATGCTTTTTATTCACTTAGCAAAGACACATTATCCAAGCATAAATGTAGTTCAGAAAAGCTAAAAGAGGCCACAGATTTTAGGGAACATGAAGATCTGGCTCATATATTGGCTCTTACACAACTCCTTGACAGTTCCAATACAATCTGATAAGCGGATATGCTATGGTGATTTGCTGTGGCTCTTTTTTTGTAAATGGTAACAAAAATGGAAATCTTGAAATAGAAAAAAACAATTTGTTTAAGAAGATTAACATGTGTACATGCAAATCAATATAATCTGAAAGATAATAGCTTTTTTTTAAATGTAAATTTGTGCTGTGTTTATTGTATATTTACAGGGTTTCACTTTGAAAAGAAAATGTGTTTTGAGTTGACCTGAATTAGCTTTCTGAGGTGAAATAAGGTGAAAATGTTTAGCATTCTGTGTTCTTCACCAGGTTGTCTTGCTTCAGCCACTTGAAACAGGTATATCTTGAGAACCAGACCTTCCTCATTTTCACCCTAGAGCCCAGTGAAAAATATAAAAATAAACTGCTCCATGTAGGAGGCTGTTCCTACAATCTTCTTTCTCTTAAGATCTTTCTGTTTCATATTTTCTTCTTGTTTTTTTTTGACCAGAAGCCATTCATTACATTTACGATAAAATCTTTTCTTTTCAGACCACAATAAGTGTGTTAATTTCTTTCCTTGCAAATCTGAAGAGGATACACATTTTACATCCAAAAATGTAACCCACAAGGCAAGCTGTTACAATGGATCTTTAATGACATACAGCTAGGTGTTTATACAGTGTAGTTTAGAGTTTGTTCCCTCAATACTGTAAACACAACTATGTAAATGTGTTAGCTCTAAATAAGACCTATATATAACGGGGCATACATACGTGCAGCAATTAGTTACCTTTACCCAACTGCCTAACTAAAGACACATCTTAATTCCCACTGTTATATCCTTAATCAAACATATGCTTTAACGATTATTCTACCAATATGGATAAATGGGATCTTTTATTTAATGAAACAATATATTATTTAGTTAATTAACTGTGAACAAACCTCAGATATGGTCCCAGCATCATTTAAAAACATATTGCTGAGATTTTAGATTCATTACCTCCTAGAGGTAATCAATGAAGCTCATCTGCAAACTTATTTATAATGCTTAAAACAATTTAAGGATTGATTAGAAGGCCATAAACCTGGCTTTTGATCAAATCTTTATTAATACCTCTGGTCACCTCCTTAAATTAGTGCAAACAGTAAACAGTTGGCAAGAAATTATATAAATGCATAGAATATGTGATAAAGTAAAGCGATAAAGCGAAGAAATAATAAATCCAGTTCCTGAGAGAAAATACTTTTATATTCAACTTGGATGCAAATCAAAGTCAAGCAGCATATTACCTTGAAATTTCCCTCAGTTATAATGACTTTCACCGCTAAGAACACAAGAATATATTTGCACTATATATAAAGCTTGGTGTATAAAATAAGCTTTCAGTATGTTTTTTTTTTGTTCTAGGTGTCTGTCCTTGTGATGATTGTTGCACGGCCCAAGCTTGTTAATTAAAAACCTGAACTGATGTTTTGTGTTTGCAGCTTCATTTTGACTGAGATCAGACCCTGAATCATCCCTTTTCATCGCACAAGACCAGAATGTCCTTGTCCTTTCTCATAATCACTCACAGACCTAAACCAACTGGAAAATGTCACTTGGGACTGAGGGCGGTGCCAATCAGTCTCCTCTGAACTGCATTTTCGTTATAGATCTTTTTGAATAGGTCTGAGCCTTAGCCTACCTGTTGAACTGCAATCAGACAGCGAGACTCTCATGGTAGGAAAACACACAATGACAGCCGTTGCCAATGTTACAAATGCATTCAGACTAAAGCTCATCATACCTGCAAAAATATAATGCAAGACTGACTAAAACTCTTTGGCAAGAGAAAAATTTTAAATGATTTGAATGATTTCATGCATTTCATTTTGACATCAAATAGTTTTTTGGGGGATACACAAGTTCTGTACATCTAAAGCAAGAAATGTCTGCTCAGTTATCTTTGCAAAATAACTTAGGCTCATTTAGACTGAATAAACACCAAGTGTGAACACATCTGAAAATAGAATAAGTATGACAACACCTGCCCTAAAGGGGTTGTCTGGGGTCTTGTCAGGGTTTGAGTTCTGCACCTCTTTAAGCTGTCCACTGGAGGTTGCCAGAGCTCCAGTCTGCTGGAGTGTTGGCCACACTTGTGCAGTCTGCACAGGTGTCCTGCATCACCATCATCGGCTGAGCAGTACTTAAGGAGCTGTGATCTACTACTCATCGCCTGAGTGTTAAGTTGCTACCGGTAACGGTGTGTTCCTCAGTGCCATCTTTCTAGTGTTCTCTAGTTTTTCTCGTGATCACCCATGTATGTTTTCTCTCATGTTTTTCCGTGTTTTCTCCAGGACTCATCACCTCATCTTCATCTGTTCTCAGGATCTGCAATTGTGCCACAGACTCACCTTCTCCAGTTGCCTTCCCATGATCATCTTCCTCAGTCTTGGTCACCACTCCCCATGCTCAGCTCGATCTGCCTGCTCCAACAATAACCACCTCTCTGCCGCGAACCTCCTGGACAACCAAACCACTGAAACTACTCTGGATCTCAAGCCCTCTCAGTCCTCCTGGCGTCTCTCCACCTTCAGCCCAAGTAAGTCCGCCTCCCACCATTACCGTCCTCCTCTGCCTCAGCTCACCATCTCAGTCTCCACTCCAGAAGCTGCCCAGTCTCCCGCGTCGTTCCAGCCATTTCCATGCCACTGCCTGGCTGTTTCCCTTCTGGACATACACACCACAACTCATTCAATAAACTTTAAATTACTTAAACTCCTGAGAGTTATCTGTTTATATAGGTGGTCAGAAGACTCAAAAATATGATAGGTCTTTTTGAAAGCTCAGACAACCCTGAGGAGAGTGCGCAAAGTTTTCCAGTTCAGGTCCACAAATACCTTGGAAAATGTATTAGGTGTGCACTTCATATAAAAAAACACATTACAAACAAAACTCCACACAAAGAATCATGTGCTTTTGCCAAAAGCTCAATAGGAGACACAGCTTTTGAAGCAAATATGTAGCGATAGGTGCACTGGTCTATTGAGGCTTAAAGCGAACATTTTAGCCTAAATGCAAATGATGAAAGGTGATGAAAACCTAATACTAATACACATATCTCAACAGTGAAACAATGTGGAGAAAATTTCAAGTCATAGAGTTAGACAATGTTTCCGACTTTAGTGATAACCAGGCCAGCTGCATGCTCTATAAGTTTCTAACTCTGGGTTACCTTTTTTGTGGAATCCTGTTGCCATTCTTTTTCAGTTTTGTACCTCTGCTTCTTGCCTTTTCATCCTCCAAAACTGAGATGAAGCTCATCTTTGACTCCTTCCTCCAGTTGGCTTTAGCTTCCCCAACTGCTCATCTGGATCAGAGTTTCAAGAATCCACCTTCACCTACCATCTCACTCACCTGCTTTTCACCCTCCAATTATCCACCCTCCACTTCAGAGCCAGCTGGAAAGAAAAACAAGAGGAAAGCATTAACCCTCTGGATTTCAATGATGCGCCGGCAGGTCAAAACTATGTCACAGACTAAACATGGCATAGCGGCAAAATGCAGCGTTGAGTCGCTTTTTTAACTTGTGTAGAAGGTGTGGCCCTCATACTATATATCAGTTTTTAAAAAGTGTTGTTAGGCCATATAAAACAAGAGTTCTGAAAAATTATTTACATCATACTTTAAAAAAAATATATATGTCACATTCGGTGCGTGTCTGGTGTTTTTGTGTGCACCTCATAGACCTCAGAAAAATGAGCTTTTCACACAGAAGAAAACAAAAATCAAAAAAACAGCAACACGACAACCCCTGTCCTATTGGTGGAAAGGTGCACAACTTTAATCAATTGAAAATCATAATTACAAACACCGGCATTTACTTGCTACGGGAAAAGGGAAGTTTGTGGGATTGACGGCTGCGATAGAGAGAGACAGAGATAGTTGTGAGATATCAGTGATTTGTGATATTTAGTGTATTTTGGGTGTTACGTTAGTGTGTAGTGGTCTACTGTAGTGTCTTGTGTTAGAGTTAGGTTGGTTTTGTGAGATAAAATAATGAGCCGACTGATGAATTGGGAGTGGGCAGGGAAGGTCTACTTCGAGATGGAGGCAGCTGAGGAAGACATGGTGGAGCGCGAGTTGGAGCCAGAGAGCGATGGCCTTGACTACAAAGTGGACGATCTTTCTTTTGTATTGGAGAAGCAGAGAGAGGAGCCCATGACGAGTCAGAGATCCGCCCAGAGGATGGGACGTCAACGGCGGGGCACGCCCACCAGGTCGGGATCTCCGCTGGGTCAGGCAACAAAACCAAGCATTAAATCTGAGCCCTGAAAAACAGAGGAGGTTGCAGACACAGCCCCAGAAGATTCCAGCCTCTATTTATATTTGCATTAATTCATATTTGCATCCCAAGTTATATATTTGGTTTGTTAAACATGTTTGTGAGACATTACATTGTTATGTAAATAGGTGTACAAAAAAGCAGGGCCACGCCTGCATTTTATATAAAAAAAAGTCAATGACTTTATTCTGTGAAAGATTGTATGTTGGTTTTGAAATTTACAATTTATATTTGTATTCTTGTTGTGAAAATGGTTCGTTAAACATATTTGTGGTTTTCACAGAAAAAAATCTGACATTTTTCTACTGAAATTTTATGTTTTTTGTGTGATTTTAGGTTTACTCTGTTAATTTAGTATATCGAAACGGAAAGATAACTTTAAATCCATGAAAAAAACAAACAAGCAATGCATAGTATTTCATTTTTAAAGTGAAATATAAAGATAAAATCAAAAGTAAACTGCAATTTATAGCCTGGACTCCAGAGGGTTAACGTAAGTGCATACATGCTGCCAACACTCCAGCCTCACTGCTGGGGATATACTCACCTCTTTCTAAAAACTTTACCTTCATGACTAACAAGTCCCCCCTCTGCATTGGATCTGTATGTTATTCATTCTATCACCTGAACATTAATCATTTACCTTCTGCTCTCAGTGGAACATCTGAAACCTGACGTAGAACGACATATTACCTCCTGATTCAAATTCACTTTCAAAAAACATTTTAAACTTTTTCATTTTTGTAGTTGCTGCTTGTTGGTAGTTGTTTCTAAACTCAAAATGATGTAAGAAAAATGTGTGGCTTTAAACAGTTTTTTGTGTTTATTTTTTGTCACCTTATTTATATGGGTTCAGTCTTGTTCATTTATTTATTGTTTTCCCTTTTTGTCATCCTTGTTTAACTGTACTTCATATTTTTTTCCGTAGGTAGAGATCTAACAGTGAGAGTTAATTATTTTACTTTTAGTTTAAGCTGTACTACTTTATACTACTGTAATTTATACAGATATGTATATAAGTTTAACGGGCATGAATTCTTTTGCAAGGCAGTGTACGCAATGTTTATGACACTAGCATAGGGGTTAGTACCTTATCTTTCTGGTTCCAATGTATCTAGAAACAATCACATATCTCTACATAACCAAATGTGTTTACCGTAGTTTAGTCTTCAATAGATAAGTCCAAGGGAAACATATTAGGAACAATATGTTACAGTGTGGAGAAGTTATTTTTTTTGCATGATCCATTTTATGTACATTTTTAGTTTTATCGTTATTTTAGCATGTTTGTTTATATTTGTATGTTTATCACTTTTTATTTTTATTTTAGAATGCTTGTTTGCATTCTAAAATGCTTGTTTGCATTTGTTTTTAATGAGATTTTAGCATGTTTATATTCTAGTTATTTCCTCTGTAACACCTCATACAAAGACTGATTTGGCAGTAGGGAGGCGGGACATAATAATTGATTAATTGCATTAATTGCACAGACCGTTTAAATGGAGTCTGCAGGCCATAGGGAGAGTGTCTTGTGTTTTGTAAACTGACAGGAAACATCCAGGCTGAAGCAAACCTGCACGTAAGCACAGAGTCCCGGAGGGTGGATCACAGACGGCCGACACAGACGATCAGGGCAGATATGTCTGCCCTTGCTAGTGAGTATTGTTTTATATCTGTCTGTGATGGTCAGAAGTTATTCCCGGAAGCATGCCAGAAAATCCAGTAGTGGATCCAGTTCCTCGGTGTCTCCCTGCCTGTCTAGTTGTCTCGTGTTGAAGGGGGCGTGGCGACGGTGTGGAGCTTGGTTGGAGCGTTGGAGGAGCCGGTGGAGTCCGACGGAACTCCGTCTGGGAGTCGCTGGACATTTATTAATAAGTTTCGTATTCTGTTTAAAATATTGTTCTGGACTCACAGAAAAAACTGTTTAAGACAAGGAATGATGCATGACGTTACAGATCAAATGAAAGATTTAGTTAAAGAAGTCATTAATGAGATCAAACCTCTTTTACAAACTCACGGTACGAGTATAGCTTCAGGGGTGTCAAGACGCCCACAAAGGCATCCTGGGGTACTGCTACATCTGTACCCAGGATGGACAACCTATTTGCAGGCTCTGTAAGCGGCCTGGGCTTATTGCCAAATTTTGTCGAGCATCAAATAGGGAACAGCAACCTTTAAACTAAGAAGCCCTGCTGCTGAGGCCCAGGCAGTGGCGACAGATTGCGCAAACAATAGCTCAAGGGTCGACTGCACCATTCATTAGTAGATGTCCTACCATAGAACTTTCTATGTGGGGAGTAAGAATGATAGTTTTGCTGTATACTGTCTCCCAAGTTAGACTGGTTCAGCAACAAGTAATGGTTACTTCTTTTCCTCAGATGACAAGTAACACACCATTAGTGTTTGCTTTAAAGGCTGCAATTGGCCTTACTATTCCATACTCTGTATTCGCACATCTACTTTTGGGTTGAAGACTTAAAATACCAGAAAATAGTGTTGTGATAGTGAAGATGAGTGTTCTACCCAACCACTTATAGTGGGCATAAATGTTATGGGTGCTTGTTGGTACACTGTTTTTAAAAGTGGAAAGTCAACGTTTTCCATTCAGAGTCCAACATCTCACCAGGTCTGGGACGAAGCATTTGCTGTCTGCCAAAAGATTTCCACCACGAAAATGGAGGGCAGCCCAATAGGTTAAATTCAACCTGCCGGCCGCCGAGGAATAAAAGTACCCCCTAATTGTGAAAGAACTGTTTGGGGCTGCACTTGCCAGACAATGACTCACAAAATGGATTGGTGTTGGTAGAGGCAACATCCAGAATGGAACAATGGAGCGTGGCAGGAACTTTGCCAGTAATAAATAATGGTTGACTTCCAGTAAGAGTCTGCAACCCCCACCCATACCCAATAAAAATAGGACATTACGGGAAGTTAGGCCGAATGCATCTGGTGGAGGAGACTGAAATCCAGGGTGCTGGCGACGTCAGTTTAACTATGTGGCCTGTTGGTGTTGTCAAAGTAGGAGTCATGGAAATTGTGGATATGAAACAGTCTGGTAGCCTTGAAAAGGTGAGCAAACTCCTAACTTTGTAAGAGAAAACAGCCTTTACTACACCAGTAGGCCTATTTGAGTTTGAACGTATGCCATTTGGACAATGTTTAAGTGGCCAACTAACAAATTCCTCCTTTGTTTATTTGGATGATATCATTATATTACCAGACTTTTCCTCACACATGCAGCATCTTTAAACTGTATTTCACAGATTATCACAGCACAGTCTGAAACTCAGATTGGATAGATGCAAGTTGTTCCAGTTTCAAATTAAGTTCCTTGGCCATCTTGACAATAATGGAGTGGGGCCTGATCCTGAAAAAATCCATGCGGTCAAAAAATACCCTGTTCCAACTACCTTTCGCCAAGTTAAGTCTTTCCTGGGCTTAGCTAGGTATGATAGGTGGTTTCTCCCTGGCTTTGCCAAAATGGCCCACCCTTTAAACTCCCTATTGTTTGGCATACCTGCTAACAAGAGGTCAGACATGATTGTCAGGAAGCATTTGAAAAGTTGAAGTCTTCACTCATATAGTCTCTTGTTCTTGCTTATGACAACTTCTTCCATTTGTACTTTATACCAATGCTAATAAACATGGATTGAGCGCCATCCTGGCTCAGGTGCAAATTGGTAGAGAGCATGTGATCGCCTATGCTAATCAAAGCTGAAAAGAATGATGCAAATTACAGTTCCTTTAAGTTGGAGCTTTTCTTATTAAAGTGGGCCATCACAGAAATGTTCAAGGATTATCTGACAGGAGACAAGTTTACTATCTTTATAGATGACAACCCAGTGGCACACCTTCAAACTGCCCATCTAGGCACAACAAAACAACACTGGTTGGCTCAGTTGGCCTCCTTTGATTTTGATGTAAAATATAGGACAGGGAAAGAGAATGGTAATGCTGATGCTTTGTCTATATTCCTTGCTGGTTCATTATCGGATATGCAGACTGTCCATGCAGCTAATTTAGCAGTTTCTTCTCAGCATCAGAAACCTGGATTGCAGACCAAGGATTGGAAGAGCGTCTAAGAGTCGGATATGGATCTGAATGTTGTTCGAAGGTATATGGGAAGGGGGGCCCTACCTGAAGCAGTGCTGTGGGATCTACCCCATACCACCGAAATTGTAAGGAACTCTGTAAACTACATCCAGGTTTAAATTCTGAACCTCATGTTGTATTGGAACGTGTAGGTGAAACCGGGTTAGTGTATAAAGTTCATCGAGAGAGGGGGCCACGAAAAGATGTTGCATCGCAATACATTAAAACTTTGCAGTACACTGTTGGAAGAGCCTGGGCTGGAAGCTAGCAAAAATGGTTAGGAACGGGCTAGCACAGAACCCCCGTTTTATGGTGTCATGTGCACCCCCTTAGGTTCTTTCAGGGAAGAGGCTGTACAAACTTGTCTTTCTACTAGATCAAATCAAGGACAGTTTCCTGTACGATACAGATCACAGGAACAGTGACAGGGACTGTCATCTAAAAAGTGGGGAGATGTTACAGTACAGGAAAAGTAATTTATTTTTGCATTATCTGCTTTTATGTACATTTTAATTTGTGTGTATTTTGGTTTGTTTCATACATGTATTTGTATCTGTTTTTATACAGATTTTATAATGCTTGTTTATATATTTTTATATTAAAAGGAGACTGCAGTGCATAGGGAGAGAGACTTGTGTTTTGTGAGCTGACAGGAAACATCCAGGCTGACGGGAAATAAGTCAGATTGTAAAACTGACATGCTATACACTGAATGGAAAGCAAGGTTTTGCAAATTTAAGAGTCTGTTCGAGAAATATAGGCATGTTCTGGGTGATTACCACAGAAGGGTCCATGCACAGGGGGAAACATAGTTAATGGGAGGATAAGCATCCAGAAGTATACTGCTCTATCCTTCCAAATCAGCTACATAAAAGAAATGGGTCACTTGAGCACAGACAGGCCATTTAAGATGATTAGGCTGTCATGGCTTCAGCCTTATTTAACTGTGCATATAGCAACTGAGAATATTATTACTATAATTTTATTTTATTTCTTTTAAATTCAAAGCTGATTTTATTGTTTCATTTTCTGATCTTTTTTCCTATGTAAAGTACATTGAATTGTCTTGTTCACGAAAATGTGCTATACAAATAAACTTGCCTTGCCATGGCTTTACTTTTGTTTCTGACCCACAAACCAGAAGGAACTCCGGACAAACCAGAGGGGAAGTGTAAAATTATTTATTTGAAGAAAATAAAAAATGCTCAGGATGGGACTGGAACTGAAACGGCAACAGGGAAACCAAGAACTCTGAAGGGAGATTACAGGTAAGCGAAGAAACTTGTGTGCCATTTCCGAGAGGTTCTGCATACATCTGCAAGGGTGTTGGTCCGCCAGGGGGATAGTGACCGGATCTGGATTTCAGGGTTGTGAGTGTGTTGTGCTGATGTGTGTTACCAGAGGGTTATTTGTTTGAAGGCTGAAGATGGTGTTGCTGGACAGACAGGTAGCACGGACCAGAGGCTAAAAAGGAACAGATACAGTCTTTGAGAGTGGTTTCCTGTAAATCTGTTTGTTTTTGGTCTTAAAATATGTCAGCATAGATGAACTGGAAACTAGTGAGAGCATACGACATTGAGGTAATTAGGGACAGAACGAGGAGGCGATATAACATGGGCTAGAGGAAACAACGAAGAAAGGCTTGGGAGTATCATGAAAGGTTGAAAACCAAGCAATGAATGAATGCAGAGCCGCTCCTCTTATAGGGCACACTGCAATCAAGGGAATGAGAAGCACCTTCATCTCCTGAAGCACAGGGACTCAGCCAGCCCAGCCAATCAACCTCACAAACACCCTCTGGAAGGAAAACACAGACAGAGCAGACACAAGCACAAAGACACGCAGGCCCAAAAATCAATTTCCTGACATAGGTATTTTTCCGTTGTTTTAAAATGCATTTTCTCACAAATGTTTCCAACTGTCAGAACAGTTAGCAAAAAGAGAACAAAGACAGGAGCCATTGTCTGTGGTGGATTAGGTTATGGATTTGCCAGCAGTTCCGCTTGAGCAGCAGAGAGCAGCCAAAACAAAGTAATCCTGGGGAGAGATGTGAGAGAAGGGTTATTCAGAGTAAATTTGTAGGGTTGTTGAGTTTACTTGTTGCTTAAATTACAGAAAGGTCTAAATGGCATCCAAAGGAAACATAACAGGTTATCTGGTTTAAATTAGCAAATAAGAAAATGGCAACAGTGTAGTGGAAGACCTTCTGGATTTTTTTGTTTTTTTGTTCTTGCACTCGAATCAGAAAGTAAAAATAGCCTTTGGGAGATAACAGGCATTATGTTTTACCCTCAATTGCTGTAATCGTTTTAAAACTTTATTAAAATTCCCTAGGCAAATATAAATTTTACACTTGTGGCAGATTTTTTTATTTCAAACACCAAAATTTGAACCATTCACTTTATTTGCAAGAACAAAAACCATCATGAATACTCAAGTAAAAATCGTGCATATAGTGAACAGTTTTCCCAAAATGAAATGATAAAAAGATCAATTACACTGAATTGTTCTGCTAATGATGAGAACACTTTGAAGAGCCAAAATGAGTATTAGAAATTCACACCACTCATCCAAGGTCATGGGTGCCTATATTTACACAGCTAATGAGGCCACAGTGTAGTGCTTTTCTCTCTGGCAGGCCACCCACACTTCAGATATTTATTTTGTGGAATTCATAGGAAAATTGCCAAAGCCTTGGTATAACTCAAAATAATATACTTAAGAAAGTCACAAAAATAAATCTTCCTATTTAGCCATCAAAATTTCAGCTGCCATGGTGTGTTGGCCCTAATTTGCCATAACCGTTCGACATCTGGACTCACCCAAAGAGTTGCTCTGGTACTATGATATGTAAGACATGAGGTGGAGCCTCTATAGATATGACATGTTTGCGTAGCACAGCTAAAGATCCTGGTCTAGATGGACATTGTGTGGATTTGGAGGCCAAGTTAATAAATCCAAATTGTTGGCTCATCTAACCATTCTAGAAAATATGTTTTTTTTGTGGTATAGCTTTGTTTTGCTTGTACATATGTGAAGAGCAGATTTTCTCTTTTTAAAAATACATTATTTTTATATCTGAATCATCACATATGACCTTATACATTTAGGTATGTAAATTGTAACAAATGATGTCTTAGAATAATAATTGCTTTTTATTCAGATTCTGTTTTTAACAGTTTGATGTAAAACGAGACCTAACTGCATCTAAAACGTTTTTTTCTAAAATATTTTTTTTTCTTTTCAGTCAGGTAATGATAGAAGAAGATAGATTTTTTTTAAAGACCCAAGTGACTGCAAGCATATTTTTGACTAGAAGTTTTTCACAGAACATAGGGATTGATGGAAGGTTCAGGTCTCCAGGTAGGACTCCTAGATGACTTATTTAAGGTCGCTGCCAGCTTATTGATAAGCGACAGAACACTAACCTCTTTTTTTAAGCCATACTTTGCCTCTCTTTTTCCCGTCACTCTCCTATCACCCAACAGCTTTGATGTTTCTGTCTTCTTCTCTGCACTTCTGTCCTTTATTCTAATCCACTTAGCCCACCAGCCACTTTCTGGTGTCTCACTTTTCTGCCTGGCCCTCCCTGTCTGTCTCATTTCTTTGCTCATGACACATTTCAGGTGAAATTTTCCAAATTAAGAGCTTGCTGTACTTAGCTCCTACCTTCCTATCATTCTTCCCTCCCATGCGAGCTGATTAGTAGCTTCTCCTATTCAGCCTAGACATTCACCACTCCTCTGCTGGAATAGCTACAGTGTGAGAATTACATAGAGCAATAAAAAAGATATTACAAATAACAGCAGGCAGAATTAGAAGGGAAGATAAAGTATGCAAAAAAATAAAATAAAGAATGAATGGACAGAGAGAAGACAGGAGATCAGGCAAAAAATTTAAGTATCAAGGCGCTGATAATAAGCATGCAGTCAAAACAAGAGAGCAGTGAACAACTATGACACAGAAATACATAAAAAATGAATAGAGAACGAAGGAGGTGTAAGAAATAAATTTTTAAATACAGAGCTCCTCATGTTTAACTTAAGTAGGTTTAAAAGAAAACAAAGAATAGCTAAAAATAACTTCTGTAGAGTCAAATAATAAACTAATGGATATTAACAGAGAGGAAATAATGATTTTTAAAATGCAAAATAAAAGCTTTTAGCTTAAAGAAGGTAATATTGTTTGTAGGTAGGCAGCTACAGTATGTTTCAAAGTAAACAATACGCTTTTCATATTTTTTAGTCTTCTGACCCACATAAATGGAGAACTCTCAGGAGTTGAAGTAAATAAAGTTTATTGAATGCAAAATGTTGTGCATGTCTTGAAGAGGTCCGGCTGGAAACGACAAGGCAGCAACAGGGGGAATGGCTGTAATGACGCTGGAGACCGGGCAGTTTCTGGAGTGGAGATGGAGCTGGTGAGCGGAGGCAGATGAGAGCGGTTAAGGTGGTGGACAAACTTACTTAGGTTGAAGATGGGAGACGCCAGGAGGACTGAGAGGGTCTTGAGAATCCAGGTGAACGGCTGATGATTTAGTTGTCCAGGAGGTGCGCGGGAGAGAGATGGTATTGCTGGAGCTGGCAGATAAAGCTGAGCAATGAGGAGCGGTGACCAAGGCTGATGAAGATTATTACAACGGAGAAGGTGAGTCTGTGGCACAAGTTGAAGATCCGATAGCAACTCAACACTCAGGCGACGAGAAGTAGATCCACCGCTCCTTATGTACTGCTCAGCTGAGCGAAGTGATGCAGAGCACCGGCCAACGCTCCAGCCAGACAGGAGCTTCGGCGACCTCCAGTGGACAACCTAGAAAAAACTTAAAACCCTGACAACGCTTTTAATTATTTCACAGTTCTTCGTGTCACATCCAGAGGCTTCAGTGTATTGTGTTGGTATAGTAGATAGCACTTGGAAAGAGATACACTGTATTTTCAAAATGTATTACGAATAAGAATCAAAAAATTGTGATCTGCATTCATAAACACTTTAAAACTAATACACCTCAATAAAATATAGTCATACTATACACCCTCTCTACAGACTCCAAATACTGTCATGTTGTTTAGGCTTCTGACCCACATAAACGGAGAACTCTCAGGAGAATAGTTATAATGAATTTTATTTGAACGGTTATGGAATGAGGTCTGGCGACGGGAGACAGCGGGAGACGGTGGTGTTCGGCAGGACAGCAAGGACGGTGGGACAACGGGGAAACGGCATGAAGCTCGGAGCGCACGGTGGCGTGGGAGACCGGAGACCACTGAGGTGGAGGACAGGACAGGTGAGTAGTTGTAATGTTGCGAGAAGGATTATATTGGGCAGATCTTACTTGGTGGTAGATGGATGTTGACGCCAGGGGGGGAAGGTGAGAGGTGAGTTCCAGTTCAGCGGTGGTGAATGGAGAAGTTGTCCAGGGGAGTGTGCACGCCAGATGGAGTGATGCTGGGCCGGGCAGATCGAGCCGAGCCAAGAGGAGCGGGGAAACCAGATGGATGCGGTGGACCAGAGAGAAATCTTGTGAGGAAGGAGCACAGGAGATGACGGGAACCAGGAGTAGCAAACACACAGGCGTCGTGCAGAGGGCGAGCACAGGTGCCCCCCTGTGGACAACTGGAGAGGTGCATAAAGTAACTCACTCTGACAAATACAGCTGCTTTATGAAGGCTCCAAAGGAGAGGTGGAGATGTTTGAATTAGTTTTAGGTAACAACAATTTTTAAGCTTCAGGATTTTCACTGCATATGACTTTAAAAAGTTCCACCGTGAAAAACTACAGCATGAGAGTTAACCTGGTCAGCAATGATGAGAAGATGAAATCAGCAATCCTAAAAAATAATAATTTGTGAATAAAGGTTTATTTTCCACAGGACAATAGTCACTAAATCACAGTTGCAGCTACAATAGAATAGTCTAGTCAAAGTTCAGACCTTAATCAGATAAAAAATATGTGGTAATACTTGCAGTTTATGTCCAAAGAGCAATCTAGCAGATTTTAATATATTTTGGAAAAATACTAATCTTTAGTCTGTGCAAAACTGGTTATACCCCAAAAAAGGCTTCCACTCAGGGTAGCTGAATTCAAGCCGAACCTTTCAGCATTTTGTCTGTAAAACATTTTTAAACTTCACAAAGATGTCTTACTTTGTGTTGCTCTATCTTCAAAGAAAAAAATAAAAGTTGATTTTTGTTACTTGACAGATTGGGTGAAAGAAATTCAAGTGGTATGAAGACAAAATACAGTAAGCAGATGTTTTAAGAAGCCAGAATATTGTTGGAAAAATTGTGCTAACAGAGGATTTGGCTGACAAACTCTGAAATATGCAAACGAAGACACAGAGACAAAGCAGGTAAATAGTATGAAAATATGAAACAGGCTCAGTGAAAGGCATAAGTAGAGAGGAACAGATGGATGGAAGAGTCACACAGCATCTTATGGTGATGGTCTTTGAATTTTTCTCTTAGTCACACATGCTTTACAGGAATGGAAATGCAGGCAGGCAATCCAGTGCTTAGCCAATGAGCCCAGTCCAAGAGCGACTAGGAGGCATGGAGAAGCAGCAGGGACATTCGGGTGCTTATGCAGACAGAAACATCCAACATGAAGATACACATGCGCAGAGTTAGTGGGTACATAGCACTGACATCTGTTATTGGCTGTACTTCAGGCAAATCTACTTATTCAACAACTGGAACAGAATTCAAATGTTATTTCTACAATGTCAACCTAAATATTTATCAATGTGGTAGGCAAAGACAACAAATTTATAAAATTTTAAAGTTTTGCCAGACGAGAGCTGCAAATGCTCAAAACAATATGGGGGGAAAAGGTAAAGAGTTAAAGCTAACTGGGCTCACAAAAAGAGACTTTTAAGGCTCACCTTTTAAAAAAATGCCTTGAGAATGTTTTTAATCCAGAAAGCATGTTGTCTGTGTGGGGGGCAGAATATTGGATTCCAAAGAAAGCAAGGCTACTTTGCTGCTGTTACAAAAAGTTTTCCTTGCTGTGGGACAATAAAGGATTTGTATTCTATTCTATACTAAGTCTATTCACATGGGTTAACAAGAAAGTAGGTGAGAGGCTTCCCAACAACAGGATGAAAGGAGTGGAAAAGAGTCTTGGGATGCTGAAAGCTCTGTACATAATTGGTTGCCATTGCTGACATTTTGCTTTAATCTCACATGTAGGAGTAGGACAATGTCTGTGGAGTGGCAGGTTGAGATGATGGTCCAACTTTTCATAGGCACCAAAAAGTAAATTCCAATTGCTGACTAAACCCCACCTGCTGATGTGGTCATGGGACTTTGTTTCTACAGCTGTTGCGGAGAAAGTAGACGGTCTTATTGGCTATATGGTCCCTGTATAACTTAAGCAAGAGCTGTGCCTGCTTTCTTAGCACAAGGCTGAGCTTGTTATTTTATATCATAAAGGATAATTTTAAATGCAGTACTTGTTGGCAATATATTCCAGTAGAGTGTAAATGGGAATGTTATTTATTTGAAATCTATTGTTTTTACACAAAAAATCCACAAAATTACCACAACCCCTAAAAGTACATTTGCTCATGTAAATACAATTTTAGAACAAACAGAGTTAATAAAAAAACAAAACCCTAATTTATTAGTGAAAACTTCAAAAAGAGTGCCACTTTGATGCAACAATGTGCAAGTCCTGTGATCATCTACATAAATACTTTTCTAATTCATTCACATGTTTATTTCTTTAATTAATTTGATTATATTAGTTACATTAGGATTTTGTTTGTTTCGATGTCCTTATTTCTGATATGTCTGATGATTTTCTACTTATATCTAGTGAAAAAACAACAACAGTCGGTTGTAGAATACAAGATCAGACCAGAACATACTGAGAAGCATTTTAATATAGTACCTACCTAAACTTTTCTTTTAAAATTTTTATCTCAAAAGGAAGTCCCATCAACATGCATATTCAATTTTATTGGATATTGCATGCAACAGTTTTTTTTTTTTTTTTGCAATTTAGTGTAAGGATGTTTAAAAAAAAGAAAGTCTGAACAGAATGTAAACTCTTTTCTGACAAGTCAACAGCAGTTGTTCTTCTTGTGGTTCAATAGGCAGCACAGTCTATTCTATCCTTGGTTCTTCCGCAGTGACCCAATTTCAGCTTGGATCATTAAAGTTTCATCTTAGAATGCAGGGCTAAATTTTGGAGTACAGTGGGAATACTTACAAGTAAAAGTCACTTAGAAAATTATTACCTGGGTAAGCTGCATCGACAATTAATCTCCAGGCTCCAATGCTCTCTACTGAGCGTCTTTAAGGATTGTAAAACTTAGTCTCTAATATGCCACACAGCACTAAACTGTATGTGAACTGTCATCCTTTATAACTTAGTCATACTTTCTTTGAAGTGATAATGGGAAAACCTCTGTACCCTTTTTATGCCTTACACTTTAATACTGCTTATTTACTCAGATCAAAATGCTTAACATCTGCTCACTATCTGTATTACTCGAAGATATACCGTTTACCATCTTTCCTTTTCCCCCTTCTCTCTTTCTCTCGTTTTTCTGCTCTTATTGGGAGAAAATGTATTTACTATTAAACAGGAAAGTCATATTTGAACAGCAGGGAAGATTTTTGTGTTGAATTGTTTGCTTATAAATGCATAACAGTATATTATTTGTCGTTATGCCATTTAATTATAAAAAATCTTTTAAAAAAATGGAATATCAAGGCTCAGGTTTTTAAATTGTAAAAGGTTTTGATATACATGTTGACTGGTTAGGCAAAAAATCAATAGCTGAATAGCCTAATACAAGTGTTTTGTGTTCAAGATGAAAGAAAAAGATATGGACAAAAAGCTACTAACAGAGAACATATGCATTCAAGTACCAAAGTTAAAATATGTCCAACTAATGAAGATCACTAAAACTAAATTAGAATTGGCAAATCCACTGTGATGTCATTCAAATATAACACAATTTTGTATTGAGAGTAATTTTGTTAATAATAATAGCATAATAGCAGTAGTTTTAGTCCTTAAGAGCTATATAACATAAATATGTAGTCACTATCTTACTCATATCTGAAATCAGATTGTGGGCGTAACTGTCTCAGGAGGGATTTGCAGACGTGCTTCTCTTCAGCTTTAAATATTATATAAAGTAATAATCAATAAATTAGAATACATTTTCCAGTGGGGCCTGATGTGGCAAAAATCATTACGTTTGTATTAAACATGAATCAAGAATCAGTTCATTTATATAGCGCCAATTTACAACAGATGTCGTCTCAAGGCACTTTACAAGAAAATCTATTCAAATCAGATACAGTACATCACAAACAAATGAGTTCAAATAAAGTCTCCGATCTAAGGATACCCAGGAGATTGCATCGAGTCATTGCTTCTATGGAGAGAAGAACAGTAACAGAAAACAAAAGGTTAACAAGGTTCAAATAATAGCAACTAAAGCAGATTGGACAAAAGAAGGAATTAGCAGTTAGAAGTAGTCAGATTGTATTCCAGCTGCCTAATGGTTAACCCTAACCCTATAGTAGCACAACTATATGAATAGCTTAAATAACGTAACCCTGTAGACTGACTTTTTATCATCTCCATAGTTCTTTGTTTATTGATCTGATGTAAAATTCTTATCTTAAATCTAATGTTTTCTTTTTATTTAAGCATAACAAAATCATAAATTTGAAAAAAAAAAACAACTTTCTGCTCATCTATTTTTACTTTGACATTAAGTGCAGACTGTGCTTCATGCACCATATCCTGTTCCATCCTGAAAACAACAACAAAAAACAAACAAATAAACAAAACATTAACAAGACACAAACAAACCTCAGACTTTGTTTTCATAGTCTGGACTGCAGATTCCAACAGGGAATATTTTAAGGAACTGAAAAGAGCAGTTTAAGGAATTGTCCTCGAAGTCTTTTGAGAAGATGGAAGATTTGAAGCACTCGGGAGAAGGAAAATCTATTACTATGCCATACGTTAAAAAACAAACAAACAAAAAAAACAAAACAAGGTTTGACTTCTTTCTGTGCTACTACTTTGCAGAACTACACTGTTCCTGGTCAGAAATATACAATCAGAACAAGGAGGAAGGCACATATACCACTGTCAGTTATGGTGGTACAGTATACGTGCAAGTCACCCTATCTGCTGTGCTACAGATCCTTTCTCACAGGGTGAATGTGCTGGCTAGCAAGCTTGGGCAGCAAATTTTCCTCTAATGATAAGTTGTTTCTCCTCCATTAGCCCAGCTACAGCAAAAAAGCTATCCTAATCAGTGAATACACAAGTATATTGACAGCGCTAAAACTTTCCTCCTGAGTCTGATTGATAGTTTCTGACTGGGAGCAGGGGGATCTAAGAACTACACAATTGCCATGAAACTGCACTCAAAAAACAGCTGTGCAGTTTAAAATATACAAAAGATTTTGAAAAGAGTGTGAAAGTCAGGTTGTCGACATTTACTTATAAATTCATCCCTTTTCCAATACAGCAGAATCACATGAACTCCTTGTTACTATGCCTGTAGAGCTGAATAACTGCTAAGTTTAGCCATTTGATTCAGGTAAAAGTTGCCACATGGTGGATCTCTAGGTCTGGAATTGAGCACCCCTGATCCAGAATTTACTCTTTTGCAGAAATGCATAACAAACACAAGTAAAAATCTATGTTTCAAGTGTTGAAAACCCCCTTTGGAGTCAAAATATCCTTTGAATAATGTACAAGAAGTCACAGGTGTGCATGGGGACATCAAACTGTGCGTCTAACCATGGATGCCCCTTGTCCTGTTGTTGGCAGGGTGTTATGTAAATCAGTCCAAACATTTTTGTTTCCTCCATTTCTACAGCCAACACTGCAAACATTCATCCAACTTTACTTTGTAATCTATTCACCGAAAAGACAGGAATAGCATTGAAAAACCTTTTTTGAATTTAAGACTATAATAAGTTAAATGATAATATAACTATTACCCATTACACTGAATAATTCAGAGAAAATGTCAGTTAGGGAATGAATAACTCCTAGGAAAGAAATCCTCCATTTAAAAAAAGGAGAAGCTCAGTAAATTGGAATATTGTTTCAGTAAAAAAAATAAGAGAATGGAGGTAATATAGAATAATTACATAATGTGACTGTGACATATTTTAAGAATTTACTTTTGCATTTTTTATGAACATGGCTTACATCTAATACAAACTACTAATTAAGTTTATCTAAAAAATACAGCATTATATAAGACCCATCCAAAGACAGGTTTAATTAGTTCTAGTAAAATAGTCACGTTTGTAATATAAACAGCATTCATTCACAGACGAATAAAAAAACAACTTATATGGAACACAGTAATGGAGTTGTAACTCAATAAAAGAAAGTAACAGTAAGATAAACTATTTTTATGTCAGATAATGAAAGAACAAAAATAAGTCTTTCAGAGATTTGAATATTGCAAAAAAACACAAAAAAGAAACATGTAAATAGAGAAACCGTTCACTGTACTCTATCTTTACTGGTCAGTTGCTACTTTTGTGCAAAGTGACATTAGGACAAATTTTGTACTGCTGACAACAGACCCATCCCTTTTAAGTTTATTTGTTTATTTCTGCATTTAATTATTTGTGTATTTAAGTCTAATGTCCTTAATGTAGTGTCAGGGCTTTTCCAGTTGGTTATGGCTTATTTATTTCAAAGCTCTTTTAATGTTCATTAGCCCCCTGTTCTTAACCTGTACTTGTTTTCCTTTGCCTCACATTGCCTCCTACTTATGTCTATTGCCTTCCTGCCAGCTGCTAGTCCTGGTTACCTCTATGCCTGACGTTTTATATTCACCTTCATTAAAATCTCTAAATCTTATCTCATATTTTGACTTTGCCTGCATCTTGGGTCAAACTACTCAGCAATATGAAAAGAAAAACTCTCTTTTTAATTATGTTCTAATTTACTGAGATCCCCTTGCACCTGAAACAGTTGCATGACAAAGTTCTTCTCATCATGCATACTGTGCAAAGATGCATTTCTTTTTTTTTTTTTACAAGCAAACCTAAAAAGAAAATAAGACACAATAAAAATAGGACACAGAGCTTTTTATTTCCTTGTTTCTTTCAGTGAAGCATGGCATGCTGAAATGTCTCAGGTCAAACACATTTATATCACTTTTGTTGATTTTTTCTTGTGACTTGTGCTTTACTCAGTCCTAAGTGTTGTTTTCTTAAGGAAAAAAATAAAGTCTGTTCTTCTCACGCTTCATTTTTTTCATCTCCTTCTAATGTAAATCTCACATTAATGCCATCCGGAGGCGATTTTTCATTTTTCCTGTGTTGTAACAGGATATTCAAAACCATGGTATAATTTATTGTGGTAAAATTATAACCCAATGTGCTAACAACAGATGTTTCTTTTATTTTTTTCAATAACTGATCAATACATGTTTACCACGGCAGAGCAAATTGAAATGATTTGAATTCATATGGAAATTAAATGATCTTTAGTTGTTACTCTAAACCTTTTACTGCACAGAATGGAGAAAATAAAACATGAATCCAGGATGAAAAATGGGATAATATCCCAACTGCTTTAAATCCACACATTACATAATGTCCTCCTAATAACGATTCATATTTTAGCACAGGGCTTGCAGATTTTTTTGTATTGCATAATTTGGGTTCCAGCTTAAGCATTTATGCATTTTCGCTAAAACTGTTATAGATCTCTTATGTATATTAGATATATGTGCATTTGCAACACTCCACACCGGATTTGGTTAAATAATATACTTAACTTGCAAAGCTCTAAAAAGGCCAGTGCCGTCAGTCACAACACTCATTAACATTTAATGGGATTGTTCTCCGCCTATACTTCTCTTTAACTCCAAGATTCATTAAAGTAGGGCAGGTAGTTTTTGCCTCTTGCTCACAACACAAAGCTAACAAATGGGACACAAATGTATCCCTGCTTGGGGATAAATGGTAAATCTTTAGAAGCTAAGCCTCAGAAACAACATTGCCTGATCCCTTTAGTTGATGCTCATTTCAAGGGCTAAGGATGAGGTGCCTTAGTAATTTTCCAAATTTAAAAACATTTCCAGACCTGTAAATATGGATAAATATTAACAATGAATTTTTGGGGGGATAAACGTTTAACTCTCCTCTGTCCGTCAAAATGAAATGAACTGACATAGTGCTTTTCTAAACATACTACATAAAGCTCCTTACACTAAACATTTAAATTAATGCATTTAGCTTATGTCCAAAGCGAATTGCAAAAGAGGGTTAAACATTGAACTAGTACACAACTTACAAATTATAAGTTACCTGCAGTAACCTGGAAGAAAATGTAACATTAAGGATATGTCGTTCACATACAATATTGAATTAAAAAACAGATTACGTAAGAACCATACATTGGGGAGTGCTGTGGTGGCGTAGGGGATAGCGCAACCCACATTTGGAGGCCTTGAGCCCTCGACGCAGCTGTCGCGGGTTGAGTGCTAAATTCTCATCGACCCATTTGTTATCACAAATGAAAATAGGTAGGCAACTTGGGGCTTTCTCTTGCCCAGGCGCACATTGCTATGTGACAGGGGGAAATTTGAATTGAGCCTGCTCATTGCAAAACAACTACTTTACTCGCTACGCCACATTCAAACCATAATGTTCCCTTTTTTCCATTTGTTTATCGTGTTGAATCTTAGATTTAAATAGGATGTTTGAAAAAAGTTCACAACAAGTAGTTAAAGGGCTGATGTTTTTCTGTGCATGGTGCTGTAGTTTTTTCAAATCTGTCACTGCAGGGAAGATGTCTGAATTCCATTTGACACACAATCTAAGATAAGTTGTGTGTCATTTAAATGAGTGGGCTAACTTGGCAAGTGCACAGATAACACATCATAGCTTGAAGACCTGAAGACTGAAAAAGATTAATCCTTGTCTGTTTCCCCTTCATTTTGTGTTTTTACATGCTGCCTGCCATCCACAAACTATTTTGTCTTCATTCACTTTGACTGGGTCAGTGTTAGACACTCTTTAAAATGTTCCTTTGTTATTCAAAGAGCAGACATAGCACACAAGGGCAACTACAAAGTAAACATGTGTTTGATTGAAATTAAACATCTTTTTTGATGCCATTTACAGTAGAAACAAGAATTATTCCAACCACCACTGCCACTATGGTGCATAAAAAAAACAAAAATAAAACTAGCATGTGTTTTGAGTTGGTCTTGCCACTTCTTACTTGTCTGAAACTGCCTTTCATTTATAGAAGGAAGTTAAGAAGGAACTATGCACACATGCAATTCAGTAAACAAGTGTATGGGACGAACTTGATTGTGCTGCAAAATGGCAGAATGCAGGTGGATCAGATGAGCATGATGGTGGAACAAGAGTACAGAAGAGGAAATAACAGTTTTTAAAAATGTTGGTCACTTCATGATGAGAATGTTCTGTATTTAGCAAAAACAAAATTCTGATTGGCAGACAATAGCTTCTAATATCAATGATAGAGGGGACTTCATTTCATCGCGCGTAGACATGAAGGGACAGAAAAAAGATAATCTTAATATAATAACCAGGAGTCTATGCCCAAAATTGCAGTGAAACAAAACAGGGGCGTAACCCACTTCAACACAAAAGGTGTTTTGTATTGAGTTAAATTCATGAAAGGAGTAACAACTTAAACAGTTAAACATGTTGTCTTAAATATGTTACAATTTTTATAAATACTAAGTTTAAAAAACTGTGCTTGTTGTCAGGATCCATGTTTTGGTTTGGTTCAGTTTGTTGTTGTTTTCACTTATATTTGGTTTTTGCTTTGTTTAGTTCAGTAGTAGTTGTCTTGTTTTGTTATTATTGTCTTTGCTATTCATTTGTGTTTTCTATATTGTTGTGTTCATCTGTGCTTGTTTCTCCACTCATCCTTCATTCACATCTGTCATCAATAATCCAATCATCTTCTCCACCAATCCAACCCCGGTTCCCTATTACTTAAGCCGTTCTCATTTTTTCACTCACCGCTGGATGGTCTGTTGTCCTTCCCCGATGTCCTTCCCTGATGTCCTTTCAGTGGTTCACCCTGAGGTTCTTCCGTAGCTTTCTTGCCGCCTTCTCGTCTCGCTCCAGAGTTTCCTGCCCCATGTCTCCTGTAAGCCTCCTCTCCTGCTTGCTGATTTCTCTGTTCCTGGGCTCTAAATTTTTGTCCTCTGGTTCTTCATTTAGGTTTCTCCCCTGGTGCAGTCCTGCAGTCTCCGGTTTTCCCGTGCCTCTTCTCTCTCGTGGTTGTTCTTGGTTTCTCTTTGTGTGTTAGTTTACTCCTCTCTTCCCGTGATCAATAGTCTTGTTTGTCTTATTGTTTGGTTGTGTTTGTATGATAGTATTTCCCGCGTCTTGTTCGCTCGACTGTTTGTTTACATTTAGTTGTCCCGCCTCCGCTCTCTGTTTGGTTTAATTTCCGCATCTCAGTTCTGTAGTCTCCGGTTTCCTGTGCTTCCCCTCTCGTATTATTATTGTTGGTATTTTGTCTGTTAGTTTATTTCCCCTTCCCATGTTCATTAGCTGGTTTGTTTTGTGTTAGATTGTTGTGTTTATTTACATTTGTTATTCCCGCGTTCCGCTTCTATTCAAGGATTCAAGGATTCAAGGATTCTTTATTGTCATTCAACATACATGATGGTACATGAAGTGGAACGAAATTATGTACTCACGGTACTATTCCACCCAAGAGCTAATATTAAAATAGATAAAATAAGTAAAAAAAAATTAAAATAAATAAAATCGAAGTAAAGTAAGTAAAATAAATAAAATAGGAATATACGGTATTAAAGTGCGGGTATAGTAAAAATTTGTAGTCCGTGCAGTGGTTTGTTCAGGATGAGTTCAAGAGTCTCACAGCTTCAGGAAAGAAGCTGTTTCTGAGACGGGTTGTTCTACACTTGATGCTCCGCAGCCTCCTGCCTGAGGGGAGCGGAACAAAAAGTGAGTGTGCTGGGTGGGTGGGATCCTTCCTGATGCAGGTGGCCCTCTTTCTGCATCTGGAGGTGTAGATGTCTGTGATGCTGGGGAGGCTGACTCCAACAATCCTCTGTGCGATCTTCACCACC
>JAVLVB010000580.1:771163-793370 GCA_032876305.1 Orestias chungarensis | reverse complement strand
TTTCCCTATATGCATACTGGTGTGGATCCACAGTGACATTGATGTTGGCTTTGATGTGGGTCTGAACCAGTCTCTCGAGGCACTTTGTGACTATCGGTGTGAGGGCTACTGGCCGATAGTCATTCAGACCTGTCACTGCGGAGCTCTTTGGGACCGGGATGATGGTGGCGGTCTTCATGCAGGTGGGGACAGCTGCCTGGGTGAGGGAGGCGTTGAATATGTCCGCCAGCACGTCTGAGAGCTGGTCCGCGCACTCTCTCAGCACCCGTCCGGGGATGTTGTCTGGGCCAGCAGCTTTCCGGGGGTTAATCCTCCTCAGCGTCCTCCTTAATTCTGCTGGAGTCACACTGATGGGTTCTTCTCCTGGTGTGGTCGTTATTCTGGTGCTGGGGAGGGTGTCAGGGTTCTCAAACCGGGCGTAGAATTTGTTGAGAGCTTCAGGCAGGGAGGGGTCTTTGGGGCATTGTGCAGTTTTAGGTTTATAGTCTGTCATGCACTTAATGCCCTTCCACATGCTCTGTGGATCCTGGGAGGAAAAGTGTCCCTGGATTTTCTGAGCATATGCACCTTTTGCCCTCCTTAACTCTCTTCTTGCCCTCCTGAGCTCTTGTGAGTCACCAGACCTAAACGCAGCATCCCTGGCTTTCAGCAGAGAACGTGCCTCTGCATTCAGCCAGGGTTTCTGGTTCGGGTGGCAATTCACAGTCTTGGTGGTGGTGACATCCTCCGCACACTTGCTGATGTACCCCAGAACAGCAGATGTGTAGTCCTCCAGGTCCAGCCCCCCCTCAAACTCAGCAGCTTCTCTGAAGACCTGCCAGTCTGTGCAGCCGAAGCAGTCCTGCAGCACGGCGTCAGCGTCACTGGGCCACACAGTGATGGTCTTCTATGTGGGTCTGGAGCGTCGCCGCCGTGGATGGTAAGTAGGCACCAGCATGACGGAGATGTGGTCGGAGAGCCCGAGCTCAGCAAACACAGAGTTCTCTTTAAAGAAAAAAAAAAAATTATAAAAAAAAATAAAAATATTTGTCACGAAATACTAAGCTAGAATCAGACACCAACTTCAATTGATACATAAAAAAACATTTACAGTCTCTGCAAAAAAGGTGGGCGTTCCCTTTCTATTACATGAAATTTCTAATAACCAATATAAAAATGATAGGTGCTGTTTATGTTGGCAAAAAGGTTCAACAATGTAGTAAGGATACCAATAATAATAGCAACAATGTTTTTGTAAAACATAATTATTTCTTAATGTGGCGTTTCACCTTACTTAAGAAATACAAGTGGGTACAGTAACCAAATGCTTAATTATGCATTACCATAAGCAGACTTAAGAAAAGACATTTAAAAGGGCTACTAGTTAGTTTTCTTGTCCTAATGATTTTGATGAGCCAGGTCTCCCTGCACTCCTGGATTAGTGCATACTGGACACGAGAAGAAAAAAACCCAACTTATACTATATTACAATATCATATTGTTTTCTCCATTCATTACAAGTTGCATTCCTGTAATAGTCTTTTGAAATATTCACTGAGGGGCAGGACTTTATTAAAGGGTATCTTCTAATCACAGAAGACACAATGGCTTTACATTTTCCATAATTTATTTTTGTTCTGTCTGATCAAAAACAAGTCCTCACTTGGAAATTACATTCATGACATAAAACTACTAAAAATGTCAAGAAGTTCTCCTTTTCAAAATTTAGATGTCACTTTGTACATTTTCTTTCTTTTTTTTTTTTTTTTTGACCAGCGACTTTAAGTAAAGGTAACGTAGTGTATATTAAAAGACACAAAAGAAGAAACTACTTAAACAATAACTAAAAGAAAATGAAAATAGACTTAAACCATACTGTATAGCATCCTGTTTGTGGTCCGTATATGTATATATATATATATCAGTGTGCATGTTATCAATCAATCAAGTGCTTTACATGTGTTGCATGAAGCAATCTGTGCTATTTCAGTTTTGGTTATCTATATACACCCTGATTTTTTTAAATATGCCAAATAACTTTTCACACTAATTATTGAGGACACTACATTGTAAACAATAGCTCCACGAATATAATGTTCATTATACTTTAAAAATGCCTGCGAGCAGTTTGCTAGTAAGAGAACATACATACTGCATCCTTGCAAGATGCATCCTTGTTTATTTGATGAATATTGGCCCTGTCTGTGCTGAGTTCCAGTTTAACATGACTTTGGGCAGAGGACAGTTTTAAGATTCAAGATCCAGTCTATTTATATAGTGCCAATTTAAAACACATGTCGTCCCATAGCACTTTACAAGAAAATCATTTCATTCTAATCATAAATACACTAAAAACAAATGTCTAAAATCTTTGGTTGGGCATACAGCTATAATTGTTGTACAATGTTATTTTTGAGTGAAATCTGTTTCACATTGGGTATGTAGTTTTTTGTGATGTTTAATATGTTTAAAAAATTGATAAAACATGACAAGTCAGTCTTACTATAATTGGAGGTTTTACTTATCCATAATTTAAATAGATAACAGTGGTCCTTAGGCTATAATAGCAACATAATAATTATCTTTTTTAGTGAATTGAAACGTTTTGATTATTCATTAGTATTTTTTAAAGTCAAATCAAACATCAGAAGATTAAATAATGAAAAAAGACAAATGAAATATTTAAAACTCCACTATCAACAAGATTAACTGGTATGCTATTCACTCTGATCAACTGTTAAAGAATGTCTTTTAAAATGTCTTTTGTGTCTGAATTTGCCTATTTCTTTGTGTTCTGCACTTCTGAGACATTATTTCTCCACCATTCTAAGTCCTGTTTTTCATGTAAATAATTCCCAAGAGAGACAGAGCAGACAAACCAATCCCTAGAGAGAAACTAACTTCTAAACATACAATATTTACTTATCATTTGGTAAACTTCCTGTGACTCATTAGGGTAAGTATCTTTTCATTTATCAGCCTATAAGTAGCTCGGTTGGATCTAAAATCCTGCTTAAATCCCAAAATCCTAGTTTGTTGGGACAACACACAAGACATTGCTTTAACTGACACTGGTTATTCAGTAACATAATTCTTAGACTTGTTTAACATTTGGCCCAAATGTCATTTTGAGTGCCCAGCTTGAGATCCATAAAGACATAAGAAAGGTAACAAAAGTATTTCCTCTTATACTTTTTAACTCCTTTAGGTTTTGTCTGTAATGCCAGTAAGATGTCATTACACAACCAGTGAGTCAGCTTCTATAGCCAAGGATCAGACTGTAAAAGTTCCCATCTTCAGCTGCTGCCCATACTATCCCCAGTCTTCTTTCATTATCAGTAAAAGTAAAATGCTTTTACATTGTTGTTCAACTTACTTTTTTAGTTTTGTTATTGTTTTTGCCAAGAAGTGAAATCAGAAACACAAACATATTTTACAACATAATTAGAAAAGTACAAATTATTTAATAAGGGTGCTCATTGTAATTTTTCTCATTGTCCTAGATGATATATTGTCGTCTCTGAGGTAATTTAAAAATGCTGAGATAGAATAATACTTGGATTTCTAAGTATATAATAAATGAACTTAAAACAATTTAAATCTAACTTGTATATAGATGTTCTACATTTTTGTACCAAATATTAAAATATAAGACTGATTTACATTTTAAATATGTTAAGTGTAATATATTATTTTGCTTTTGTACATTACAACATTGAGTCAGTACTGCAAAAACATAAATTCAAAACAGAGTTAGCAAAAGTAAGTAAAGATAAATCATCGCACTAAGCCAGTAATCCTGCTACATAGCACACAACTTGTTACTATACAGCAAACAATACCCGACAGCTAAAATCAGCAGACAACTTTGACTAATGCTGTCCCTTGCAAAGAGACATCACTCTTGCTTTGATATTGTGTCTGTTAGCATTATGTCACTGATCAGCATGCTTAAGGCCACAGTTTCTGGTTTAGAAAAAGTTCTTTGGGAAACATTTTGTCATCCATGTGAATTAAGAAGTTGGTGGACAGAAAAAGAGATGTTAAGTCCATGGAATGGGGGCTTTAAATGTTCTTGAAGCTTTGAAGTAGAAGGGTGAAAGCCAATTGATCAAAAGAACACTTACAATCCCAGGGGACTTGACATAATTCTGTGTTTCAAAGACAGAAACATGGTTGGAACTATAAAAGCAAAGGTAGCCATCAGATCCAACTTTTAGGTGAAAACTAAGAAAATCTGGTCATGGATTTGCAAAAGAGTAAGTAAAAGCTGGTTATCTAATCACTGTGTTGCTTTTCAGAAGTTGGCATACTATGCCTACCAAAGAGTTTCATATAAATGTTCACACTATGAACCTGATTGCACTGAATCAGCAGCAGAGCATAGGTGGAACAGATGGCTTTTATTAAGCTTGTTTCAGGATTGAGGGTTTTGTTCCTTTCTAGGTTGTCCACTAGGGGTCGCCAGAGCTCTTCCCTGACTGAGCACATCTGAACATCTGAGCTTCCTGCACAGGTATTTTCAATCTGCTTATTAGCTGAGGCTGCTTAAGAGGAGTGTTGGACCAGCTTCACTTCGCCTGAGTGTTTGTTACCATTGGTAACATTGTATTTTTTTCAGTGCCAGTATTTTATGATCCTCATTGAATTCTAGTGATTCTGTTGTTGCTCTCCAGTTTGTTTTTGTGCTCAAATTATTTCCTTGTTACTCTCCAGTTTGTTTGTGTTCCAGTTTTTCCATCGTCACTCTCCCACTCAGTAATTCCTCTTGTGTGCTCAACCCAGGTTCTACTTAAGTCTCCTCCGTGCTCAAACGTCTTTGTTGAATCTGGATCCATCCTTCAACTCTGATCTCCTCTCCTCGTCAGCTCAGCTTGATCTGCCCGCTCCAGCCTCACCCAGCGCATCTTCAGTGAACCCCACTGGACAACCACCAGTCCAGCCTCCAGCAAGTACCCTCAACCCACTCACCTCTCCCTGCTGTTTCTCATATCCACGCAAGTAAGATATTTATATTTATGGGCAGTTCTTCAACTACGGGCACTTTTGGCCTTGTGAACTTGAGGTGGAAAAAAAGTGTTCAAATAAAGAATTTCACTGTCTAATAGGTTAGTATGGTTGTTTGATGATTCATCAGTGGCCGCACTAATATTACAAGACAAATTGGTGATTTTTTTTTTTTTTACAGATTTCCTGACCCGACTTGGGCAGGTGTAATTTCCATTACACATATATATATTTGATAATTATTTAAAAATAGTATGATATACATCTTTGTTCCACAATGAAAGACCACTTTCACATATAGTTTTACCAGATCATACCAATATTTCAATTACAATACATTTATGGATTAGGTAAATTTATTGTGTTGAGGACCAAACATAAAAATTACATCCACCACAACCTGAGATATAATATTGGAATGACATAATACATTTCAGGAAATAACTACTTGTGTGTTTACATTAAGTGGGACATTATCTTATAAACTATTCAGAAGTTTTTAATGAGTAATTAGAATTTTGTAACTATTTTTAAGAAAGGTATGGGCTGATGGAAATTACAATGAATGGACTATATAGAAAAACAAGACATTTATTTTAAAACTTTCTAAAGTACAATTCATTAAGTCAGCCTGCTTCACTTTATTCAATAATCGATTAGACCGTTTTGCGGTACTTCTCAGCCTTCTGTAGAGCCCTCTCAAGCTTAGCATTACTTTTGTATAGTGCTGCATACACTTTTGCTCTGTTTCTTTTGACTTTTCTCCTTCTTCTTTGTTTTTGTGATAACAGTTGGACAGAAGCTGGTGGTGAGGGTGATCTGGCAGGTGGAGAAACAGGTTCAAGCTGAACAAAATTGGGAGAGTTTGGTGGTCTTGTATGAAGGAAGGCCTGTACCGCATTAGTTTTTTTTAATCTTCTCCCGATAATTTCTCATGTAGGTTCTCTGTCCCCTCCTTTTGCGTTGTTCTGTTTTCAGAAATTCTGACATTGGCTTTACAATACCCCTTTCTTTTTTTCTTTGATATCTCTCCCTGTCTCTTTTTAGGCGTTCCTCTTATTTGATAGGGTCCTCCTTTATTCTGTCCCTGTGAGCCTTCTTTTGTCTTCCGTGGCATCTTAAAAACAGATTAAATGCATTATAAATAAATACAAATTCAATATGTATTATTTAATAACTACATTAACATTATATATTTTAATAAATAGATTGCACATATGTTGCCTCACAGTCTATGAATTGCACCTGTACGCCTTAATGAAATTTCCACTCACCTTTGCAATTTCCACCCTAGAAGGCAGTATGTTGGAAATTACAGTGGTGGAAATTACAAACTTGCATTTTTTTGTGAAAAAATAAGCATGTCATATTAGCTATGAATTGGTATCAATCATTTCATGTATTCAAAATACATAATTGTATGTTAAAAAATCTACTTATTCACAAACTCATTTTATGACACGGCATGTTTGGAAATTACATGTAATAAACATTTTCATTTTAAGCGATATTTACCTTTAAAATTTAAAATCTTCTTCATGTCTGACAGTTGCTGTGATGCCACGGTTTGTCTTCATAGCAACCATCCAAACAATTTTTCATTCAAACTTTATAAAGGGACATTACAGTGTTGTGGTGGAAATTATGGCAATACTGTGGGACAACGACATTTGGTATACAAAAATTACATAAATATTTGTTTGACATTAAAAAACCTAATTATGTTTTGAATATTTTACTGATACTTCATTCATCAACATTTAAAAAATGAAGATAAATCTTTTTTTTTTTTTTTTTTTACACTTAGTCTTCATTATTGAAGATAAGAAGTCAGGGTGTGGGACAGGCACAAAACAGCAGTACTAGTATCTATGAAGATGTTGAAAAAGGTGAAAATGTCATCGTAGAGAACCGGTAAATGTTTTTCTAAAGCACTTTGATTGTAAATATAATTATGAAAGAGTTAAATTTCTTCTTTTCTTTTGTGAAATATGATGAAAGGACATGAAAGTGCCCATAGTTGAGGAATCATCCTTATATTTATATTTATGCATTTAGCAGAAGCCTTTATCCAAAGCGACTTACAAATACAGGGTTTAACATTGAACTACGACGCAATTTACACAGTTGCCTGCAATATGCTAGGAGAGGATTTAAAATTAATGATGACACTCATTTACTGCATTTAGGTAAACACAGAATGCCCAAGTACCATACATTGAGTGCTAAATAGTATCAGGGGGGTAGCAAGTGCATTTAGATCTTTCAGGGCAAGAGATATTCTCGGAAGAGCTGGGTCTTCAAGGATTTCTTGAAGGTGGAAAGAGAATCTGATGCTCCGATAGTGCATGTTAGGTCGTTCCACCATTGTGGAACTGCAAATGAGAAGAGTTTAGATTGACCTGCACGGGGCTTTGGTCGCGTTAGTTGGCGCTCCTTGGAGGAACGGAGCGGGCGGGCAGTGACGTAAGGCTTTAGGAGGGTGTTAAGGTAGATGGGGCTGATCCATCAAACACTGTATGCCAGCATTAGTGATTTGAATTTGATGCGTGCAGCTAAGGGAAGTAAATGGATTTCAATGAAAGCTGTGACATGCGCTCGCTTTGGTTGGTTGAAAACCAAGCGAGCTGCAGCATTCTGGATCATCTGTAGCGGTCTAACAGCACAGGCTGGAAGAACTGTTAGTAGGGCGTTCCAGTAGTCAAGGTGGGAAATGACTACGGTCTGAAATTGGAGCTGTGTCGCATGTAGAGTTAGGTCTGGCTTAATCTTCCTGATAATGAATAGAGAGAAGCAACACGATCGAGCGACAGAGGCAATCTGATCTGCAAAGGTCAGCTGAACATGACGCCCAGGTTTCTTACAACTTTAGTGGGTGCCACAGATAGGGAGTCTAACCTGAAGCTGATGTTATGGTGAATAGTTTCCTTGGCAGGGATGACAAGCAGTTCAGTTTTGGAGAGGTTCAGTTGGAGGTGGTAATCTTTCATCCATGCAGATATTTTAGAAAGACAGGCTAAGATTCGCGACGGAACTGAGAGGTCGTCTGGAGGACAAATAGAGCTGGGTATCATCTGCATAGCAGTGATGGGAGAAGCCATGCGAATGGATGATTGGGCCCAGCGAAGTAGTGTACAAGGCACTTGGAGCACCCTGTGGTGAGGTGGTGTCGTACAGATGTTTGGCCTTGCCATGCCAACTTGAAGGATCATCCGGTGAGGTAGGATTCAAACCAGTAGTGTGCACTGCCCTCAATGCCCATGTCTGCCAGCTTGGTAAGTAGTATGCTGTGGTTTACAGTATCAAATGCAGCTGAGAGGTCCAGTAGGATGAGAACTGATGATTGGCCTTTCGCTTTGGCTTCTTTTAAGGATTCTGTTACTTACAGGAGTGCCGTTTCTGTGGAGTGAGCCTGATTGGTTAGAATCAAGGAAGTCATCTTGGAGGTCACCTGCTTTGAGACAGCTCTTTCAATGATTTCAGACAGGAAAGGGAGGAGGGAGACCGGTCTATAGTTCTCCACTTGGGTTGGGGCTAGGGAGGGTTTATGAATAAGGGACTTACCTGGGCTTGTTTGAAGGCGGTGGGGAATGATCCGGTAGATAGTGAAGCATTGATCACTTGAGTGGTTGCTGTCTCAACAGTTGGAGCTATGGCTTGCAGGAGTGTGGTGGGAATAGGATCCAGAGGGCAAGATGTAGGGCAGCTGCCTGTGAGAAGCTTTGATACCTCAAAATGAGAAAAGGTAGCAGTGGTAAGATACTCCCTTCACATCTTTTCACTCATCCCGCAACTCCTGCAACTCACCATCTCTGTCCTCACCTTCCAGAAGCTCCCGGTCTCCCACGTCATTGCTGCCGCTCCACATTTTTGCATCTTGAAAATATTATAAATAAAAATTCCTTGTCCCACCTTCTGTGTTCAAATAGGATTTTGCATGTGGGTTGAAAAATTGCTATAGTTTTAACGCTATAGCGTTACGGCTAAAGGGTCATAATAGGGACAGGATTTATGTATCTTGATGATGCCTTCAAACTGGTTACTTATCTGCAATATAAACCTGTAAAAATGGACCAGTGTAAAATTCTTTTGATTAAATGATCATTGAAATTTGAAGTTTTAATGTTATGTTTAGTAGTTTTGAGACTAAAATTTAATTTGTTTTTAAGTATTATTTAACCTAAGAAATTATCACATAACAAAATATACCGAAATCTGGACTAGCATTACAGTCCAAAGCATGAGACATCAAAAGAAAGATGAGTTCAGACAGACCAGCAGCTGACCCAGTCAAGGCAAAGGGATTAAGACTGGGTCAATGTCAGCCCATTGGTAGCGCAAATAAATCTAAGACAATCTTTAAGGGTTCAGTGACTCCACAGTGTCTGCAAAGTGCTGACTTCTCTAAAGAGGCTTGGATGATAGTGGTACATAGTTTTAGCAATACATTTTTCAAATAATAAAAGAAAAAGCATGGATATTACAAACTTGACTGTTTAATTGACATGGAAACTAGTACGACAACTTGGTCCCAGGTTCAAATCCTGGCCTGGAGACTTTTGCATGTTGTCTTTGTAAACACATTGGTTCTTTCTGAAAAAGTAGGCATTGTATGTTAAATAGTCTGTATATTTTGTCCTTAGGAGTTAGTGCGATTTTTCATGGTTGTTTTTTGGGGATTTTTATGTGTTGCCGAGTGACTGGCAGTACTTTGGCTTGTCAACTGGTATAGATAGACTTGGGCTCTTCCTCCACCAACATGTAGGACTGACTGTGCAGATCATGGTTAGGCTAATGGATGGATGTTGTATATAGATGAAAGGTAATTTTTTTAAGAGTGAAAACTATGATGCACATTGATTCAGAGCAAAACAAAATTGGAACAAACCATATTCGAAATACATGTGTGTAAATAGAATAGATATAGCCAACATCCACATTAAATCAAGAGCTTACTCTTGTATACCAGAAATCTAGGACAAATTGATCACTTTTCTTCACTGAACTATGTTCTTTTATCTATCATGCTTTAGTTTACTTTTTCCAGCTATTTACTTTCCACTGCAACTGCATGCATGCTCAAAATGAGGAACTTCGGTAAAGTCAATAATACAATGCAAGCTGTCGTTGTGTGCAGATAAAGGAGTGAATGCTGCAAGTCATTGGCTCTGTGCAATCCGCTGGGCTTCAGATTGAAAACCTTTTAAATTCATTTGTTTAAAATGTTTGAATCTGTGTGATTGTTGATTGATTCATTTAAAGTACCTTTAGATGACATATTATAATTTGGCGCAATGTAAATAAACTGACTTAAATTGAACATTTGCAGTTGATGGATAACAAGAATGACAGAAGAAATAGTAGCCCCTGCAGTATGTAGGTTTTCAACACCACAGGTGTGTGAACAGCTGCTTCGAAGAGTCACCTGTACTCTCTACAACTGGCTGTCAGCACAGAAATTCGAAGAGACTCTGAGCAGTGTCTCACTTTCAGCTGTACTGATAAACTTGGTGTCACATAAAAAAAGAATTATAACTGGGGACCTTTTCTCCATTGAGCAATTTTTTTGCTTTTATTTCACATTGACTGTGTGGAGTCAACGATATCCTACTGTGCAAAAGTTTATAGAGAGAAGTGATTCGTGTCTGTTTCCATGTGTAATCTGTGGTGACAATAACCTTTTGGCCTTGATTGTATTAAGTTTATTTCTCTATCGAACTGAATTGACAATCTCTGAAATTACTGACAAACCAGGGTCCAGACCAGGAAGCAGAGTCGTAGTTTAGAACTCCTCTCTGCGGCTTCTCTACAGTTCCCTACCCATCATCCCATTGAGACGGTGTCCTGCCCACGGCCAAAACCAAGTAGATTAAAGATCAATCTAAAAGGAGCTAATCCTGAAAATCTCATAAAGATAAAAACAACTCAGATTAAAGAAAAATGTACAACTATTAAGTGTGGCTCATTGAACATCAGATCTCTCTCCTCAAAGTCCTTGTTAGTTAATTACTTATTTTTTTATAACCAAATTCATTTCATTTCTCTCACAGAAACTTGGCTGCAGCAAGAGGATTATGTTAGTATCAACGAATCAACTCCCTCTAATTATTCAAAGTTTCACATTCCTAGTAGTACTGGGAGAGTAGGAGGATTAGGAAGCATTTTTCAATCAGATTTATTAATGAATCCCAGGCTGACTAATAATTATAGTTATTTTGAACATTTAACCCTTAGCCTTCCTCATCCAACCTCTAAAAGAATTAACCCACTTCTGTTTGTTATTTTGTATTGTCCGCCAGGTCCTTACTCTGAATTTATAGATCAGATCTCATTTTTTTTATCTGAACTAGTGTTAACACTGATAAAATCCTTATAGTGGGAGATTTTAACATTCATGTTGACACCGAAAATGACAGCCTAAATGTAGCCTTTACATCAAATGCAGACTAAATTGGCGTCGCTCAAAAAATCCAAACACCTACCCACTCTCTAGGTCACACTTTAGACCTTGTGCTGACTTATGACATTGAGTGTGAAAAAGTTACAGTACTACCTCATAACCCTCTCCTTTCTGACCATTTTTCGATAACGTTTGAGTTCTATTTCCAAGAGTACTTAAAATGTGAAAGAAAATGTCTATATAGAAGGTGTCTATCAGACAATGCTGTTACAGTCTT
This sequence comes from Orestias chungarensis, assembly GCA_032876305.1. Lineage (NCBI taxonomy): Eukaryota > Metazoa > Chordata > Actinopteri > Cyprinodontiformes > Cyprinodontidae > Orestias > Orestias chungarensis. The sequence continues at coordinate 781,707 of JAVLVB010000580.1, read as the reverse complement.
TGAAGAATCCATTCCACCTCTAATTTCTTCAGTATTTCAGAGAAACGCATTGGAGGGCAACTAATTTCAATCCCTACATGGATTGATGCTATTGTTCATAATATTACGTCATTGCGTACTACATTAGATAACACAGCCCTCATAAAAAAGGAAAGTGATTACTCATAGGAGGTTTGCTCCCTGGTTTAATTCAGAACTTTTTACCTTGAAGGGAAACACGAGGAAATTGGAGAAGAAATGGCGGTCTTTGCTTTTAGAGGAATCCTATTTATCCTGGAAAAACAGCGTGGTTCTGTATAAATAGACCCTTCGCCAAGCTAGATCTGCATATTTCACATTATTAATAGAGGAGAATAAGAATAATCCTAGGTTTGTATGTAATACAGTTTCTAAGTGTACGAGAAATGAAACGCTGTTATATCATCCATTCCCCCAGCTCTTCGCTGTTATGACTTCATAGAATTCTTTATTGATAAAATTGAATTTATTACAGCTAAAACTGATGGAATCCTATCAAACATAACTACTACCTCAGTAAGCAAGGAGGCACTGAATGTGGCTCTGGAGCCTGATTTCTGTTTGAAGTGTTTTGTTCCAGTTGAGCCTCCAGAACTTTCAAAAATACTTTAATCTAAGCCTTCAACTTGTATGTTTGATCCAATCCCGACAAAATTGTTTAAAGAAGTATTTCCTATAATTATTATTATTTTTATTATTATTACCCACATTTTGGACTTGATTAATTTATCATTAGTGAATGGCATGTACCAGAAACTTTTAAGGTAGCTGTAATAAAAACCCTACTTAAGAAACCATCTCTTGATCAAGAAGACTTAATAAATTACAGACCCATATCTAATCTTCCTTTTTTATCTAAAATCCTTGAAACAATTGTTGCTAATCAACTGAGAGAGCATTTGAGGAATAATGACCTATTTGAAGAATTTCAGTCAGGTTTCAGAGATCTCATCATAGCACTGAGACAGCTCTCCTTAAAGTCACAACTGATATTCTCAAGGCCTAAGAAAATGTACTTGTCTATTCTAAATCTGTTAGATGTCAGTCCTGCTTTTGACACAGTCAATCACAATATGCTCATAGAAAGGGTCAAACACACTGTGGGGATCAAGGGAACAGCACTAGGCCGGTTTAAATCGTATTTGTCTGATAGATCCCAGTTTGTTCATTTAAATGACAAATCTTCTCCGCATTGTAAGGTTACTTGTGGAGTACCACAGGGTTCTGTACTTGGCCCAATTTTATTTACTATATACATGCTCCCTATTGGTAAAGTCATCAGACAGCATGGTGTTAATTTCCACTTTTATGCTGATGATACACAACTGTATTTATCTATCAATCCTGATGAATCAAGTCAGTTTGGTAGATAAAAGGCATGTCTAGATAACATAAAAATGTGGATTACTTTAAACTTTCTGCTCTTGAACTTTGAAAAGACAGAAGTTGTTATCTTTGGACCAGAACGTCTAAAGAAATTGCTTAGGCAACCCCTTAACCTGGATACCACCAAATTGGTATCTGGTAACGATGTAAAGAACCTTGTTATTTTTGATCAGGATATGTCTTTCAAGTCTCATATAAAAGAGGTCTGTAAGATTTCCTTCTTTCACCTAAGGACTATAGCAAAAATGTGAAATATTCTCTCTAGTATAGATACTGAAAAACTATTTCATGCATTTGTTACTTCAAGGCTGGACTATTGTTACACTTTATTTGCAGGAAGTTCACAAAATGCAGTTAAATGTCTTCAGTTGGTCCAAAATGCTGCAGCAAGAGTTGTGATGAAACTTAAAAAGAGAGATCATATCTCCCCAATTTTAGCTTCCCTTCATTGGCTACCTGTCAAACTTAGAATAGATTTCAAGATTTTTCTTTTGACATATAAAGCCCTCACTAATCAAGCTCCACCAGATATCAGAGATCTGATTACTCCTTATGTCCCTAACAGAGCACTTCGCTCTCAGACTGCAGGTTCACTGGTGGTTCCTAGAATCTCTAAAAGCAGAATGGGAGGCAGATATTTTAGTCATCAGGCTCCTCTCCTGTGGAACCAACTTCCAGCTTTAGTCCGTGAGAAAGACACCCTGTCTAGTTTCAAATCTAGGCTTAAAACCTTTCCCTTTTGATAAAGTTTATAGTTAGGAAGAGGTCGAGAAGACAGCCTAATCTGGTTGGGGGAGGAACTCAGTCCTGACAGACGGTTCTCCTTTGCTCTACCTCCTTCATGTCTCACTCTATAGGGTTAGGTTATTTAAATTTTCTATAGTTATGCTGCTATAAGCTTAGACTGCTGAAGGACAATCTGACCTCTTTTTTCTCTGCTACTTTCTTTCTTTGTCCAATCTGCTTTAGTTACCGTTATTTCAACCTTGTTAACCTTTTGTTTTCTCTTAGTGTTCCTCTCTCCATGGTAACCACACCTGGTCTGTCGTTCTGTTAGCTGAGACAGCTTCTTGGATGAGAACATGGGCTGAGATGCTTCCAGTGACGCTCTACAACTGCTGCTATAAACTCTATTATTTCAGTATCCTGTGCATGTATTATGTTTTTTCTGTCTCTTCAAATCCCAGTTGGTTGTGGCAGATGGCTGCTTGTACTGAGCCAGGTTCTGCTGGAGGTTTCTTCCTGTTAAAGGGGAGCTTTTCCTCTCTACTGTCGCTACATGGATGCTCCGTATGAGGGATTGCTGTAAAGTCAACGGCAACACAAGCCATTGCTTCGGTCTGCTGATTCCAGAGGAGTGAATGCTGCAAGTCAATGACTCAATGCAATCTGCTGGGGTTCCTTTGATTGGAAACTTATTCAAAGTGATTTGTTTATGATGTATCTTTGATTTTAATGGATTTTGTTGTAAAGTGCCCTGAGACAACTTCTGTTGTAAATTGGCGCTATATAAACAAACTGATTCTTGACCATCAGATGTAGCAACCAATTCTGATTTGGATCCTAGAAATGAATTAATTTGTGTAACACTGCAACTAAACATTAGTCCCCACAATGTGTTGGTCACTTCAATGTAAATCTGATAAATTAATGGAACATTTATTTTTTCAGCTAGGATGAGCATGGTGGGTGGAGGTCACTAAAAACCAGGGTCAGTTATGTACCCCCTGTTCCCTATGCCCTCTGCGCACATGCAGTAAAGCTACATATATTCCTGGAAATGCCAGAGAAACAGGGGGAAAGCTGTTGCAGTGGGTTGGTGGGTGCCATGGAGGGTTTCAGTATGTGTTGTTGGGAGAGTTGTGTCCTTTTTCAGATTTCTTGGATGTCCATTGAGTTTCTTTGTGAAGCTGAGCTGGGTGAAGGTTTTCCGTTGGCTGACATTGCAGTAATGTTGTATGTTTCGTCACATGTTTGCAGAGACTACGGACTCTGGCTGTGCATTGCATGCTGATTGAAGTCCTTGGAGTAGACATCTTTGAAGAAAAAGCCTTTTCTATACATGTGGTAATTTGACCCCTCTTAAAACTTTTTTGTACATGCTATATTATTAAAACATTAATGTTAAAACTCATTGTAGTTATTTAAAGAGTGCAAACAATCTGGAAATATCTGCAGATATAGATGTTTGGGTATCAACCCCTATGTATGTATGTATTTATGTATGTATGTAGTGATCCTAAATTTAAAAGTGGCTTATCTACTCTCACTCTTCTTTTTTTTTTTTTTGAATATCCCCCACAGGAGACCCAGATGAACAGGGTTGAACACCTTATCCAAATCAAAAAACACATGATGCCAGGTTGGGTCAACTTAAATCTAGGACCTTTCTAAGGACGTTAAGATGGTTCATTTTTCTATGGCCAGGACAAAAAACAGACTGTTCCTCCTGAATGTGACGCTAAATTGTCTAATAAACCCACCTTTCCAGTACCGATTTTCGAATAATTGTTTTGTATATAACTCTCAATTGAAGCATAACAGTAATAACTGTAATGCTCAATTTGTGAAAGTGAACCTGTTTGGCTTCATTTTAGCACCACCCACTTAAAAAAAGAAAGATTTCCTTGTCTTATAAATGTCTTTACAAGTCTCACACACATTTGAATTTGCATTATGGATGTCACATTTCTGCATGTAGATAACATATTCAATAACACAAATGATCTTGGATTGCACATATAATGGTTGCAAACACTTGATGCTACCCAATTCTAGAGGTTTGGTGATAATAAAGCAAACTAGAAGCAATCAGACAGAACTCTAGCACTACACAGTCATGTGTAATGGAAAAATGTTCGTCATATAAATACAGTGCCAAATCAACCATGAATGAGTCAGTTCTCAGTATCAAAGCCAGCAAGATTTTCTAGCATTTGAGGGTTTTATTTTATTTTATTTTAACTGTCTTGAAAGGACATGGCATCATAACGCACATGCTCAGAGAAAGAACAAAGCTGCTATGGTTTTGGAGGCATTGATAATTTGAGTTAAAATGAGCCTGTTTTCATTAATGACAGTCACTGCTAAACCGTTTATCTCCATATACCCAGGTTACGGTGCTAAAATGATTCCCTCTGTGCTATTCCTACTAATAGCTCTCTTTAATGTCAAAGACTGAGCTGTGCCTTGGAGAGAGTTTTTTTTTTTGTGTCTGATTTATTTAAAATATACACAGTGTGTATTTAAAAACAAATTATCAGAAATTTATATTATTACATTAGTGTGCAATGGTTAGTAATTTTATGAAATAGTTTAAAACTTTAATGCACTATATAAGAAAACATATAAACAAGACCATGCCCTTCATACAAAATTAAAGAAGCATTAAAATCTCCCGAGCATGTTACACTGCACCAGAGTTCCCAAATGATTTGGGTATATATAAAACTTCCACAGGGAAGTTGTGGTGGTTTATTTTTGTCAGGGCACCAAAATAGGCTTCTAGGCTCAAGCATTGGGGTGCAGGTTGGCATTAGTGGCAGCAGTGAAAGTTTATTCATTTAATGGGCTAAATCTCTGTGTGACGCTTTATCAAAAAAAAACAAAAAAAAACACAGTCATCCAAGAAGTACATGCTTGTACATACAAATTTGTTGGGTCTGTGAATCAGTTACATACACTCTTGAAGTTTAAAAGTTAAAAGCTCAGAAAGAAAGAGGTGTTGGGGTGAGTAGACCTGTACTTTACAGTAGCTCACAATGGAGAACTGTTTTTTCTAGAAAAAGACACTGTTTTCAGCAGTAAAGCCACAAAGAAGAAACCTGTTATGGTTTGGAAGGCTTTACCATGGACACCCTATCCCACTTGAGTAGGGCTTGCAGGACAGAAGGTAGTTCAATTTTAATGCATCATAAACATGTCAGAGTATCAAAAAGAAATCCCCTTCATTATCATAATCCTTAAGGAAGAAAGAAGAGGAGGAGAATAAAGGCAGAGGGGCAGTTTATATTTTTCATAATTTAGTAACCTTTGAAAAGCGTAACACATACAAATCAACCTCCTGAGTCACAGATAAAATGAGACTTTTGGCGACACAAAGACCTAATTTAGTGATACCCATAGTGGAAACCTGTGATAGGAATAATAGCAGTAGGGAATATAGTAGGAGTAGAGAACAATGGTTTGGTGAGTACGGAAAACAGCTGAATCAGAACCAACCTTTGCACATACATTTGTCAAATGTGTGCGCCAGCTCAGATCAGCATCTATATACAAACCTAAGTATTTAAAAGATGTGACCTGTTTGATGAAACAGCTATGTATGGCTATGGGACTCCGATCACTTATTGATTTAGGATCCAGAAATAATTCAACAGTTTTTGAGGTGTTTATCTGTAGCTTATGAGAGTCGCACCATAATACAAACTCCTCTACAGCAGCTTTATGACTGTTGGTTGTCTGTTCGAAGACTCAGAATAACAGTATCTGAAAATGTTATTATATACTGATTGGGTTGAGAACTAACACATTAATTTGTTTACAGAATAAAAAGGTAAGGCAAAGTGACAAAACCTTGGGGGGCTCCTGTGCTACCTAATTTAAAATCAGAGAAAACCAAATTGTATTTTACTTGATCTTTTTGATAAAAAAGAATAGTACCATTTAATAAAAAAAGGATTAACCTTCAAGTGTATCAATTTCCTAAGAAAAATGTTTACATGAATGGAATTAAGAGCTGAACTAAGATCGACAAAAAGAGTTGTCGAGTTCTCCACATGCCTTAGTGCGAGGTGCATTAGTGTCAGAATGGTATTATGTCTCCTAGCGTAAGCAAATTGAAATTGATCCAGAGATGGCTGCACTTCCACTTTTAGTAGCTCCAACTTGAGTTTCTAAAATGATTTAATTACAATAGAAGTGAGCGCTACCGGGCGATAATCATTATCAGTCTGAGGACAGGCACTTTCTGGAACTGGAATGACAATTGATTTCTTCCAGATATCTGGGACTAAATGAGTGAGATCTGAAAGAGTCTAAGCCAAACTGGAGAAAGTTCCTCTGCAAAGTTCTTGAGAAAGAAAGCGGACATACTGTTTGGGCCAGTTGCTTTTCGTATTTTTAAACCATTGAAGACCCTGAGTACTGACTGTATATCAATTACAATTCTGCTCTCAGTTCCACAATTTACATTCTCCAATATTTGCCAACACTAGAATTATCAGTTTGAAACCGTAAATAAAAACTATTTAAGTCATTTGCTTTTGCGTTCTCATTTAGTTCAGCCAGGGCCTTCCGCTTAGAAGCCGTATTTGTCATGACTCGGATGGAGTCCCACAGTCCCTTGGTATGTGAATCAGAAAGTTCACGTTCCACCCGCTTCTTATGCTGCTGCCGTGCTGTTTTAAGCAGCTGATTGAGATCCTTTTGTGCTGCTCTAACACCAGCCTTGTCCCCTGCATTAAAGGCAGATCTTTTCCTGGGAATGCATTCCCTTATTTCCTTTGTTATATATCGTACTGCCTTATAGGTATAATAGAGTCCACGCAGAAGGAGATGTAGGCAGTGACTGCCTCAGCAATACAGTTGAGATCTGCATCCAAGAAAAATATTTCCCAGTTTGTACTAAGAAAGCAACAACTCAGGTCCTCCATTTTTTCCTGGGACCACACCTTCACCTGGAGGACCTCAGGCTTATTTGACTTAAAAACAGATCAATATGCAGGGAGTAAATAAACCACGTTGTGATCTGAATTGCCAAGAGGTGGTCTAGCTCTAGCTGAATATAAATATTGCCATAACATTTATCTTGGATGTTAGAGTTCCTTCTACTGCACGTCACGTACTGGGAAAAAAACAGGCAGAAACTTGGATAAACTGCATTAGTTAAAATCTCCAAGGATGAAAATAGCAGCATCTGATTTATTCTGAAGATGGTGATGGACACATCTAAGATTTGATTTGCTGCTCTTGTGTTAGCACTGGGCGGCACATAAACTACATACACAAAGATGTGGGTAAACTCCCTTGGGAGGTAGTATGGCCGCAGAGTGACACATAGGAGCTCCACGTCGGGTTTACATACTCTATCCCTGACAGCGATATTGCAAACCCAGCTGTCCTTCACGTACTAGCAAACCCCACCACCCTTAGATTTACCCGATTCAGCGTTTCTGTCCAGACGGATGCAAGTGAAACCATCCACTTGAGTTGAGCTCTCTGGAACATCGTCACTAAACCACGTCTCGCTAAAAACAAAGAGACCCGACTCACGGTAATCCTGGCATGCCACAGCATAAGAGCACAGTTCTTCCAGTTTGTATCTGAGGGAGCGGGGGTAACACAGCACGATAGAGGCCAGCAGAAGCTTAGAGGTCCGGCATACACGCTCCCTGATGCTGCCTCTCCTACCTCACTTCCTGATCCGTCGTCCACAGGGCGGAACGTCCCCCAGTAGATCCGGTGGAGGTAACACTCCGTTCTCCCAAAAACTTAGCAACTCAGCCCTGCTGTATGCCAGCTGAGCCGTATCAACCTCCGACAAGCCCTGGGCAGCACAGTCAGACAGGATTAGCCACAGCAATGCTAGCTGCACAGTTTTCCTCAAGTTCATTCCACGGACAAGTATCATACAATCCCAAATGCATACCATGCTTGTAGAATATACACCTAGATTAGACCATGCTGACAAGTGATAAAAAAACATTAACAAAAAACGATACAAACACAGCAGCAGGAGGATCCCCTCTTCGCCATCATGAACCATATCCCAAAGTTGCTCAATTCAACTGGGATCAAGTGACTGTGGAGGCCATTTGAGTACACTGAACTCATTGTCATGTTCAAGAAACCAGTCTGAGATAATTTGAGCTTTATGACATGGTGCGTTATCCTACTGGAAGTAGCCATCAGAAGATGGGTACACTGTGGCATAAAGGGATAGACATGGTCAGCAACAAGATTCAGGTAGGCAGTGGTGTTGGAACAATGCTCAATTGGTACAAAGGGGCCCAAAGAGTGACAAGAAACTATCCCCTACACCATTAGACCACCAGCCTGAACCATTGATACAAGGCAAGATGGATCCATGCTTTCATGTTGTTGACAGCAAATTCTGACGCTACCATCAGAATGTAGCAGCAGAAATCGAGACTCATCAGACCAGGCAATGTTTTTCCATTCTTCTTTTGTCCAATTTCGGTGAGCCTGTGTGAATTGTATCCTTAGTTTACTGTTCTTAGCTGACAGGAGTGACACCCGGTGTGGTCTTCTGCTTTTATATCCCTCAAGGTTCAATGTGTTGTGCTTTCAGAGACACTCTTCTGCATATGTTGGTTGTAATGAGTGGTTATTTAAGTTACTTTTGCCTTTCTATCAGCTCGAACCAGTAGGACCATTCTCCTCTGACCTCTGCCATCAATAAGCCATTTTCGCCCACAGAACAGCCACTCACTGGATATTTTATATTTTTCTGACCATTCTCTGTAAACCTTAGAGATAGTTGCATGTGAAAATCCCAGTTTCTAAAATACTCAAACCAGCCCGTCTGGCACCAACAACCATGCCATGTTCAAAGTCACTTAAATCACCTTGCATTGAGTGGCTACTATGTGATTGGCTGATTAGGAATTTGCATTAACAAGCAGTTTGACAGGTGTACCTAATAAAGAGGCCGGTGAGTGTATACACAAATGGTAAACTTGGGGTTAGGTGCCTTGCCCAGAGGCACATTGACCTGTGACAAGAGGAGCTGGAATTGAACCTGCAACCTAAAGATTGCACTACTCTTGCCACAGTCGCCAACTGGTTCACACACATAGACAACAATATGTTAAATTCTTCTTGTGCAGATATTCAAGCTATTTTTTCAATAAACCTGCGTCACATGATAAACACTCTGTTGGTTGAAATTTGTGTCTACTATTCAACATTTTACAGTTTCTGCATAATTAAGTTAAGCTTATAGGTCAGTAGAACATCTTTGCAAAAAAAAAGTAATGAGAAGGTGTTTTGACAAGGTTTAAATCAAGTGTGTTTGAACAGAAACACATCTAAATTTTAAATAAACTGAAAAACTAGAGCTGAGAGAATCCCTGTTATATTTTAATCAAAAGAGACAACTTTTTTGCACTTTGTTAAATTTTAGAAACACAGAATTACATGTGTAATTCGATAGTTATAGTGTAACAGCGATAGTTACAAAAAGTTTTGCATTGAATACAAATGCATTCAAAATACTGCTGGCTTTTCTCATTCTCACCTCTGTCATTAAACTCTATACTCTCTTCTATACTTTACACTGACTCATGTTGCACATAAATAGAAATGTTTTATGAAAGAAGGCACAGAGTCAGTATTCCATCTTTTCAGGGAAAATAACACTCACCCAATAATTGTATTTTCATAAAAGAGATCAAGTTGCAGAAATATTAAAAATTGTTCTTCTAGCTGTATTACCAAAGAATACTTCCAAAGATTTCTATTATCAGTAATTCATCAGTATGTCTCATTACACAGCTTTATATTTTTAATAATCTGTTTCAAATTTAAAACACTTGATTTCTTACAATTTCTCCTTAATATTTTCTTGACTTTCTGATTATTTCCTAAAAGCTTCATAAATTACATAACATGCAACACCAAAACACATCTGTTTTCCCAGTACCAATATATTTCTAAGGATGAAGCCTTGAATCAATTGTCTCCTCTGTCTCAGGACTCCTTTGGGTTTGTGAAACTGATATATGGCCTGACATCAGGTCAAAACAAGATTCCGACCATGTCAAGTCCTATCGTCTATACACAGTGTATATTTTATCCCTGGGTAAAGGAAAACAAGTACTTACAGACTTTACCCGCAAGGGATTCATGTAAATGACAGTGGTGTCTGTGAATAAATGAATGATAATGTCTTTATATTCCTATTAGCTCTCATTTTTAAGGCAAGGCAAGGCAAGGCAAGTTTATTTGTATAGCACATTTTCGTGTACAAGACAATTCAAAGTGCTTTACATAAGAAAAAAGATCAGAAAATGAAACAATAAAATCAGTTTTGAATTTAAAAGAAATTAAAAAAAAAAAAAAAAAAAAAAAAAAAAAAAAAAAAAAAAAAAAAAAAAAAAAAAAAAAAAAAAAAAAAA
>JAVLVB010000580.1:698639-771063 GCA_032876305.1 Orestias chungarensis | reverse complement strand
GAAGTTGTTCTGCATCCACAGACTGATCTGTTCAGTACAGTGACACAATAAATCAACAGGCCCATGTTCTCCTGCTGTCAGCGACACGTAGATCTGAGTGTCATCAGCATAGTTGTGGTAGGACACATCATGGTTGCGTATTAGCTGCCCCAATGGAAGCATGTACAGATTGAATAAAAGGGGTCCCAGGATCGACCCCCATTTTTAAGACAAAACGCTGGGGACTGAAACAGATAATCACTTTGATCAAGCTGCAAGGTGGGTTGTTTAAAAAAATTGCTTGATTTGTGGGAGAATCTTGCAAGATTCAGAGACATGAAAAGCCTACATATAAATAAGCCTACATGCAAATAAGAAGTTGAATAAATAAGATTATGTGAAAATGCTTAAATAAACTGGGTTGTAGCGAAGTTTGACCAACTTAGTTGGCTTTGAGATTGAATTGAAACAGCTAGTGGTGTTTAAACAACCAGTTTACAAAGGAAACAGAAATGTAAAAAAAGAAACATAAAACATTATTTCTAAGTAATGTTTTTAGGTGTGAAATCTTGGCCATTCTTACTGCATATTTTAGAGATGTAAGATAGACCAGCCAGGCTGAAAGGGTAATCATTTCTTTCCTCCTAATCGGAAAACTTACTAATTGATTTTATTGTAATCTTATTGGTTAAATAAATACCTCCCTTATTAATTGTGTGGCTGGAATAAAATCATGGTTTTCCACCAATCTACTCAAATTAAAAATTGAAAAAACTGAGGTTCTCCTTATTGGCACTAAAACTACATTATCTTAAACCAACAGTCTCTCTATTGATATTGAGAACTGCTCTGTTTCCCCTTCCCCTCAGGTAAAGTCTGGATGTCATCCTTGACACTACTCTCTCTTTCCGATCTCACATCAATAGCATAACCCTATCCGCCTATTTTCACCTGCAAAACATTAGTCAGCTTCGCCCCTCCCTCACTTCACATACCACTGCCATCCTTGCTCATAGCCTCGTCATCTCTGCCTAGAATACTGCATTTCCCGCCTTTTTGGTCTTCCTCACAAATCTCTCCATAAACCGGTTCAAAACTCAGCTTCCCGTATCATCTCTAGAACCCCTTCTTTCCACCACATCACTCCTGTCCTGTCAGAGCTCCACTGGCTTCCCATCAAGTTCTGTATAGACTTTAAAATCATTCTTCTCACTTTCAAGGCTGTCCATAATCTCGATCTACCTTATTTATCCCGTCTTCTCAACGTTGCTACTCCCTCTCGCACTCTCAGACCGTTCTCCTCTATCCACCTGACTATTCTTTCTGCCGGTCTCACCAACTTGTGGAGTAAAGCTTTCAGCCGCTCTGCTCCTCGGCTCGGGAACTTTCTACCGCCTGATTTAAGGAACATTAAATCACTTTCACAATTCAAATCCTCATTACAGACTCACTTGTTTAGGACTGCCTTCTGCACTTGATTTTATTTTGCACTGCTACATTTTAACTGTTTGATTGTTGTGTTTTTATTCCTTATTGTTTTTAATGTAGATTTTTTTACTTAGTGTAAGGTGAACTTGAGTGCCAGAAAGGCGCCTATCAAATAAAATGCATTATTATTGTATATAAATAAATTGGGAATTTAGAAGCTGTCTACTGTCTGTCTGAGATTTGATTTTCCTGATACAACAAATTTAAAACTTGGGCTTTGTGCCCATTTTATACCCAAAAAGTCTTAAGTGATTTAACATCCTTTAAAACAAAACAATGAAATAGAAAACCAAACCTATATCTATATAGATTATTGTGAGGAGATGCAGAGGGAAAAAATACAAAAACAGCAACAATAACACAGCACTCATCTTGCTCTTTCATCTGCGAACAATCAAAATTTTTAGGCTCCCTTGTTAGTTAGATAGATAGATAGATAGATAGATAGATAGATAGATAGATAGATGGATAGATACTTTAATTATCCTGAATGAAAATAAGGCATCTAGCAGCATAATTGTTGAATTTTGTAAGATTCATTCTAAATTACAGGACTTCAACAGTTTTTAAATTAATGATTAAAGTAAATGTTCAACCTTGTAGACAATTTTCATTTTAACAGGGTTATATGCAGTTTTGAGAGCCATTATATGTTTTCCTAAAAATGTGAAGTGTAACAATGCAGTGGCATTTAGGGTCAGTGCATAGTTACTGTGTCACAGGCAAGCTTGTGTTCTTTATTCTTCTGAGACCTGACATATCTGTCACTCCAACAGGTGATTTCTTGACACATTCCAGTAATACCAGATGGTTTGTGTTCATATCATGTCTGCTTGTTGAGGTTCAAACCGTCTCACCATGTCAAGCACTTTTCCACTAGTTTTAGCTTCCCCAGTGCCATGTTGACATCTGTGATGTCAAATTCACTTCTGTTTACCAATGTTTCATGTCTCCTGTAGGTATTGTCATCTCTTTTTTCCATTGCCATGTCTGTATATGCTGGTTGATTGTTCTCTACATGCATTCTGTATTTGCAAAGCCTGTTGATCTAAAACAAATCGGCAGAATATTTTGATTTAAATAAATAAACATCAATTAAAAAAAGTAGTTTCAGTGTGCTTTTTATGTTGTTAATAATGTTTGTTTCTATCTGTTTCTGTTCAAATGCAGATTGTGTCCACTATATTTCCTCTTGATCACTTCATATTCCCCTTACTTTACTGTCAAAATCTTTCTCTCAGTTCACCATATCTTATTAAGTTTAAAGCACAGGTCTATAAGTGTATTCCCTTTTTATGTTTTATTTTGTCAGTTTTTATGGAACATTTAAACAAAGGGACGGCAGTACTCAGCCAGATGGTGTATCATCACTGTGTGTTAACCATAGTGGGTCTGTGTACATATTTGTGTCTGTTTCTGTGTGCATGTACATGCAGACTGGCCAGAGCCAAACTACTTCATTAGGAACATCAATGAAATTGTATATAGTCCAATACATCTCAGCAATAACTTTTTCTCACATGAAGCTTTTACAATATTAGGTTTTGTTGATGTCATCAAAAAAAGGGATTATTTGATTTCCAGTTGAGGTCATCATGAAAGGTTGTGTATTATGCTGCATCCCATTATCAGTGAGAATATTTATGGCAGAGCTGCTTTATTGGATCATTGCACATTTCACAGGTGTGCCTGAAGAGTACTTACATGTGTTCAATATATTATGTACAGGGGGGATGGAAGGCTGTTATGTTGTGTGTTGGGGGTTTACTGCTTAGGCTAAAGGTGATGAATGAATTCAAGGTACCAGAGGGAGACTTTAACCAATGGCTGCATGCTGTATTGATCTCAAGTTTTAGTGCACATCCAGATTGAAAATAAATTGCATAAAGGGATAAGAAACTGGACTGAACAAACATGCTCACCTCTAGAGGGAGATTTTTTTTTCACAGACCAAAGTACAGATGAACCCCATAAACATCTCTGATGTCACCACTCTCTGTCTAACATGAAGCTGTGAGTTAAACAGTAAACCATATTGGAGTTCATTTATATAAAAGACTTGATTCTAGTTTATAGTGTGTAGTTTTTTTATTTTATTTATCTGTTTTTTTTATATATGTTTTTTAAGACATGTTACATTATCTATGTTAACATAGACACCCAACTATTTACAAAAGGCTTCATAAAGTTGTTTTTGAAATACTGCACAATAGGTCTTGTTTGATTTGCTTCAGCCAATAAACAGATTTTTGGCCGGGTTTTCATACAACTATTTGGCAGTTTTTGCCCAGGTTATTTGTTTCAATACAAACTCGCCTCTACCTAATCTGTAGATAGGTTGTGTGCAGATCATTCCTTAACTCATTAAACACGCCTACTCATAATTGTTTTTGTGTATAGTGCATCCAAAAAGTCTTCACAGCGATTGCATTTTTTTTTTGAATATTACTATAATACGGTCTTTTGCAAATGTTATTAAATAAAAATAAAAATTCTTGAAATTCTTAAAACAACACTCCTTTTTTCAGACTCCGTTTTGTTTTAAAGATTATAGCAATTTATAAACAGAAAACTGAGAAATCTAATTTATCGTAAGTCTTTCCCATTATGATCGGAAAACAAAGTGGAGAAGTACAGAATGGAGAAGTTTTAAACAGGATTAGAGTATAAAACAGTTTTGTTCACTCTATAATTAGAAAATGGAAATAGTAAGTGAACTCTAAATTAAAACATGTCCATCCACAAAAACATCACTAAAGCTCACATGGGAGATTTAATTAAAAGTTTGATTCAATTCATTTCTAAACCTGTCCCTTGTGAAACAGTGGAACGAGGAAAAACACTGTTGTGTTTCGTAGTGTTTGATGTGATCGCGATTCGATTTCTCATAACAATTTTTTACTTGTACCTACAAAGTTGAACTGGTGTCCACAGAGAAAGGAAGAGTTCGTAGTCGTAAAAATTAGAGTTGTATTTCTAAGACTTTGCACTTCCAGCTTTTAGATTCATACTGTCAGACTCACAAATATTTCAGCAGAATTTTCGGTACAACAACTACATTGACATTTAAATACAAATACGAATGTTAGAGTTTTGCATAAACCTTTTGACAGTGATCTGTGTTTTCAATTGTAACTTGTCAAATACTTACACTAAAAAGTATTAATTTGCCTTACAGTTTGAACCAAAGATGTCATTTAAAATGTGCAGGCTTTCCGAGCTGCCATGATGAGCACAAGCACATCAGAAAATTGAAGTCTGTTTTCCTACCAGTTACTTTAAATTAAACCTCTTTTTTTTAGTTCATGCAGTATAACCTCAGAATTCCAATAATATGTTAAAAAGAAAAACTTTCTCAGCAGCAAGCTGTTTTTCACCATTTTATGTTAGCATGGTGCTTCGTACCAAGTCTTATTTCCATATTTACAGATGCATGAAAATTGAACGAGGCCAAGGTGTACTGTTAGATTTTATCTGTTGCAATGTCATGAATAGATTACACCAGTTAATAAAAATATCTTTGTGCAGAAGGTTTGATGAGCTGATATTGTACTGTCAAAGCATATGTATGTTACGAAAGCATTTGCACATTTTGTCCTTGATTTTAATCTTTTAAAGGAGAAACGGGAACAATAGAATCTTTTTGTGTACACTGAATGATTGATCTAGAGGAAGAAAGACGTCCCTAATAAGACCTTCTCTGCATTAGATATTGCCTGTCATTCTCTTTTGAGTTAGAATCAGGAATCTGTTTATTTTTAACAGATGTCTTCTCAAGACACTTTACAAGAAAATCAATTCAAACCATAGATGCATGATAAACAAATAACAACTTTCCCATCTAAAAGAACCTAACAGAATGCATCAAGTCGACTTGCAGCATTCATTCCTCTGGAATCCCCACACAAAAACGATGGAGTTGGCGATGACTTTACAGGAATCCCTCATACTGAGCATGCATGTAGTGACAGTAGAGAGGAAAAACTTCCCTTTAACAGGAAGAAACTGTTGTGAGAATTAAAAATTGTATTCGCTTCAATGCTTTGTATTTTTGTCAGTAATACTCTACAATATATTCATGCCTTATTAATCTTGTATAACTATTATTGGGTTTAAAACAGAAACCCTTTCTGATTTACCATATTGCAAAGATGAGTAAAACAGCAATGCACACACACAGGGGTAGGTGTCCTGCGGCAGTAAATCTCAGGAAGTAGGATCCTAGCCTTGTGATCGCATGTTGAGAAAGATAACGGATAGTCTACACATTCTGACTAGGAGGCTGGGGTCCAAACACCATAAAGTTATTCCGGCCATAAACTTGCGTTCGTGACCAGAGGTTTCCTGGGGCTTTGTTAACCACCTACCTAGATATTGAACATTCAGGGAACAGAAATTCAGACAGGATCTAGGGATGAAGGCGGTTGGTTTTTGGTAAGTTCTGGTCCTGTCTCCATTTTGGCCAAAATGTAATAAATCTTTTGTGTTAAATTTACATCTCTGTCTCAGTCTCTTATTGATCAGTCATTAATTATTCACACATCCAAGATCCCTGAGGAGTACATGTGATGAGTCGGGTAGTCTCTCAGAATAAGAAAACCTGTTATACTCAACAAAACATCCAGCAGAACCTGGCTCAGTACGAGTAGCCGTCTGCCAAGACCATCTGGGGGTTTGAATTGAGTATTGACAAACACTTGAATTTAAAAGTTGAGGGTTTTTGATGTGTTGTAACCATCAAATATTTTTTTATAACTTAATATCTTACTTACAAAGTAAAAAGATGCTAGCAGCAGGCTTCTTTTAAAAAAAAAGGTCCATTAACTCAGTGGTTCACCACATCTGCAAAATGAATGCAAACTATAACAGTGACCTTCAGCCAAGAGGGTCCAGCACAATTCTGAGAAGATGTGAGCTAGTTACACTGTTGTGGATGATAAAGTGTAAAATAAATAAAATAAAACTTTTAGGTACAGCTGCACAATTCAGAACCACCTTCTGATCAGACTGCTAGCTAGTGAGCAGACAGATACTCAAGTATAGTGCCAGTAATCTCTGAGGATTGAAAAACATGTCCCCATGCTTGTCTTGTTTTACTGTATATTGTATATTTTTATTCATTTGCTTGAGCATGTTATATTCAGCACGATGACCTTAATCCGACTTTGTCACTTATTTTTAATGGGGGTCAAGGAGTCCTGGAGGTGGAACCCAACATGGTTGCATGAAACAAGCTCAGATTGATATCACTTGCAAATACTGTAATTTCGGAGCAAAGTTTACACCAAGCTTTCAGTTGGGGGATGTTTTTTAATACAATTATTGCATACTGTCATTTTAGAAAACGACTAAAACAAAGGAAATGGATAACATACTGTCTTTTTCAACAAGTTAAACACATATCTGCATGGATGAAAGATCACCACCTCTAACTGAACCTCTCCAAAACTGAACTGCTTGTCATCCCA
This sequence comes from Orestias chungarensis, assembly GCA_032876305.1. Taxonomy (NCBI): domain Eukaryota; kingdom Metazoa; phylum Chordata; class Actinopteri; order Cyprinodontiformes; family Cyprinodontidae; genus Orestias; species Orestias chungarensis. Next base: position 764,128 of record JAVLVB010000580.1, on the reverse strand, counting down.
GCCAAGGAAAGTATTCACCACAACATCAGCATCTGATAAGACTCCCTATCTGTTGCACCCACTAAGGTTGTAAGAAACCTGGGCGTCATGATCGATAATCAGCTGACCTTTGCGGATCAGGTTGCCTCGATCGTGTCGCTGTGTCCAGGGTGACAGGGGTCGGCCACAATATGACCTGCATAACTTAAAGTCCTGGAGGCGTACAGATCCTGTATAGGTCGGAGGTTGCAGTAAACCACCTTCTCAGTTGTGACCTGCAGTATATGTCTGTACATGTTAGTGGCCCCAGTGAAACGGGGATGGAGAAGCTGAGGATAACCTCACAGATGGCTATTAAAACTGCACCATAATCTCAGTTCACATTTGGAGTTTCCTTAGCTGCTGTATGAAGCACATCCTCTATTGCAGATTCTGGAATCCCAATTGAAGTGCTGGGTGATGGAGGTGCCCAGGAAGCGGAAGGAGTCCGCAATGGAGATAGGACGATTCCTTAAGACCAGAGAGAATGGTGAAGGTGTGACTCTTCTTAAGTCTATAATCAGCTCTATGGCCTTCGGGGCAATGAGCTCCAGGTTGTCACAGCTGCAAGAGGACACCAGCTGATCCTCCTCGCTCCTGTATGCAGACTCGTCTCCATCAGAGATGAGCCCAATAAGGGTGGTGGCACCTTCAGACTTGATCAGTTTCACAGACAGATGGTTGGAGGTGCATCAGTTTGCGCACAAGGAGACGAATAAAGGTGAATGTACACAACCCCAGGAGGAGGCGGTGCTGATAGTCCAGGTCTCTAAGGCCTTGATTTCCCAGCCACACGTACTGCCTCTGATCTGTCAGGAAGTTGATGATCCATATGCAGATGGAATTTGACATATTTAGCTGAGAAAACTTGACTTTAAGCAGAACTGGTAGGATTGTGAGTTTTAAACACCTTAAGGGCGGCTCCACCAGGGCCAGACAGGCATGTAAGTAGATTAGCTTCTTGTTGGAAGAGTTCATGACATCAGTGAAGCCTTTCTTTTTCGCTGGAGTCTGAAATATGAACACTTATCAAATCGTGTGTTAGTGGTTGTGGGTTTTTTATGTTTGGCTCATCACAATGTTTTCATTATGCTCATCCAGGTAACTGTTAAGGTTATTCAAGATTTCCGCAGCCAGTTTGTTTTATTAAAAAAATGCAGTTTTTATTTTTTTTTAGACGTATTGTTTTCCAGTATCCCACAATTATTACTTACCCACAACACTTGTGAGATTGTACCAGCTCATCTCATCCTCCTATTGCCTTGCCTACTTAATTAAGATTTTAAAGTGACAAATTTCTCTCCAGCGAAACCATAAAAGACTCATTGACAGTTATTGCAATCAGTTGATGAAAGTTGTTGCTGCCAGGAGTGGAATGACCAATTTTTGGGCTTTGGAGGAAATTACTTTTCTACATTTGACCAGGTGAGTTTGGTTAGATTATTTTCTCTATAAGAAATTATATCATCATTTGAAAAAAGCTATTTTTGTATTTACTTAAGTTATGTTTGCACAATCTTAAACAGTTACATGTTAGAAAATACAACACTAAAACAACATATAGGGTCCAATAATTTTCATGGCACTATAGACTGAAATACAGCATATAGCAATTTTTTTCTTGATGCTGTTAGCCTCATAAAGATGTAGTTTGGCACTGTTTTTGTTTTTTGGCACAAGTGGAGCTTCTCAAACAGGAAGAACACCAGGGGAAAGCCAAATCTCATACTCAAATTTTTCTCTTACTATCAAAAACTGCAAAAATATAAATGAGCGATTATAATAATAATAGGGTTATCTATGACAAATGCACTGCATCTAGATCTTTTTTCTGATGTTCCAGTTGTGGAACTCAGGTAGATTCTGTTGGTAAAAATGTTAAAAATGAAAAGTAAACTGAGTCTGAGGTACAATTATTAAACTGGCTCACAAATGCAATAAGCTTGAGAATAAATGTAGCTTTATACATGATGCTATTTTGGATGGGAACTATATTGGCTGCACATTTAAGGCCGTAATGTGGTCGGAAGCTGGACTCCATCATGCACTCCCTTGTTAATTCAGTGGGGGTATAGGCTCTCGGAAGCTAGCATTTTCTTCATTCATATCATATATTGAACTTGTGGAGATAGGTACCAAGCCTCTCCACGACCCTGAGAGTATAGTCAGTAGATGGAAGAATGGATTTATTATTGTAACCCTACTGGTAAAGGAAGCAACCGAGAGGAGGCTGTCTTCACACAAGATATTAAATTATCTTTTTCTTTGATTTATTAATTTAAATTTATTCTGTTTATTATGTTTTATATAATTACACTAAGGGTTTACCATCTTTCCTGTTCATTATTATACATGTTTAAAAGGGTCAAGGCTTTTCAGCACTATTCATTGTTGCCATGTATATTTTTTTCTCTCAAAAATTGGTTTTAGTCTTATTGGGGCAGTTAGATAGTTAACCTGCAGTTTAAAAAAGTGAGAATCCCAATATTTAATTGTTAGATATCAATTATTTTGCATATGTCCATACTTTCTAGAGGGGTGTTTGCACTTTACTGTACCAGCTTGCTGGACTTAGCGCTTATGGTTCTAGCAGATAAAATATTCCTTCTTTTGGTCAGGCGACCCTCAGGGGAATGGCAACTTGGCAGCTGGTGCCATAGCGCTCTCATGACAGGTACTCACTAGGTTAAAGCCTACATTCAGGTTCTTGGTTCAAATTTTAATTTAAAATTTATTTTTTAGGCTTTTATTTAGCTCACAAGTTGAATTTGTTTCGGAGAAGTCAACAATTCTTTAAACAGCTGTCTGATTTTTGAGGTAATATGACTGTCAGTATGGTTGGGGATACTGAATATTCATCAAAATACATGCTAACTGGCATTCAGAAGGAAAAAAAGGGGTTCAACTAAAAGGAAAGCTTGACATGGGGAATTAATTTTTTAGAAAACCAGGAAACATTTCAGCAAATGCAAATGGGGATAAAAAAGAATGAGGCCTTGAAAATGCATAACAGTGAGTGGAAAAGAACATGTACACAAAAAAGAACCTTGTCTGATATCGAGTTCTTTGAGCCACACAAAGGTTTTGAGAGCACTTAGAGAACACTGGTTTGTAAGATCTTTTGCCTTTAGTTTCTTTTCTCATGAAAAAAAATTAATATATATCAAGACTAAGATCTTTAATCATATGAGAAGTATTACATGTATGTTGCTAATGCTACTTTCTACTATTTTTATACCAAATTGTAATCTTTATCATAAGGAAGGTGTACTTGGTTAAAAACGAAGGCTAAAAATAAAATAAAGTGGCACCTTATAAATTAAAACATATGGATGAAGCAGCTAAAAGCTGCTACAGAAAGGAAAAGCCTGTGTACCACCGAAGTAATGTTTAGAGCATCAATAATTTTTAGTATTCTTTCATACACACATATGAATAGGTAAGGTATTAAATATAGTAGACACAGCTCAGGAGTAACAACTGTTAGGGGAATATTGGACTTTTATTCTCATTTTTCAACTTCCCAAAAGGTTTTTCTTGGCAGTCTTGATTTTGTACTATTGGAACAGTTAGTGTTACTTGCTTTTTGGAGATATAATTTCTGTTTGTGTTGTGCTGACTTTGATGTATTTAATTACATACAAAAAATATGCTTTAACAAGAGGAATGTCTCTTCTTAACACACCTAATATTTAAAAAGTTGACTTAAGCATATTTCTTTCTGTTTTTTTCACTATTATTAAGACAAATTTAGTTTGAACTCATGTATGTAATATTTATAGTGTATGTTTTCAGAATTTGACTTTCTGTTGCTTTGTACCATTAATCCTGTAATTCCATGTAGTGTAAAATTTTCAATTGTACTGTATATATTTAATCTTTTTGCAGCTATTTGCTGTTTGCATATTTGTATAAGTACTTATCTATTCATCTTCATACGTCGAATAATCCATCCATCCTCTAAGCTCAGTTGTCCTTGCAATGTGGCTAGGTGTGGGTGTGTGAGGCAGTTAACTTTGTCCATTTTTTATTGTATGTGTGGTTGGGAGGGGGATATTCTGATTGTCAATCTACTACAGGGTAAGATATTTGTTATGTGGAAAAAAATCCTTAATATATATAGTGGTGGACAAGTATCCAATGGTGTAAACTATCTTTGTTAGTGTTAATACATTGCTGTATTGTTTTCTGATTGCTTTCATACAAACTTGTAACTCTCTGAAACGACCCTATTATTTAATGACATACAGAACCACTCTGCACAAAAAGTATATATCACCTGTAAAAACTTCCACCTAAAAAAACAAAAACAAAACCGAAACAACCTTGGTGAGACATAATTTCCTAAAATGCTTTTCATAATTGAGTCTGCAATCCATAAATTGGTGGCTTGCAGAATCTCAGCTACGGTCTGATTTTGTCACACTTGGAAGTAACAAAATATTTCTCTGCTCCAAAATCTCAAACGTTGACCTGATATATGGTGATGAGTGCACTGGTTTCTCTGTTTGAGGTTCTCCTACTTTCTTCTTCTGTTTGAATAAATGTGGAAAAGCTCGAAACTTTAAAGGTATAGGAGAGGATCTTTTCCATAGAAAAATTTCAATGGAAAATGCCATTGAAAATGACAGACAATCAAAAACGACCAGTGGTGAAAAATAACTGGCTGTCAATGCGGAATCAAAATTTACGCGATGACGTATATCACTAATGTCCCCACCCACCCGACCCGTACCATGCGCGCTCATGTTTGAATTCGAGCATGCGCAGATTGTTGTTTAGGAAGTAAAACGGGACGCACAAGACGCATCATTCACCATTGAAGAGAGGTTTTACCTGTACGGCAGCGAAAATGGATGCTCGCAAGAGAAAAACCGAGTTCGACTGCATGTGCTGAGGACGTGCGCGCTCCCGATATCAGGGGGCGTTACTGGAGATGAGGTGGCGCATGCGCACTGTTGCGAAAATGAGAATGAGCTAAAGATCCTCTCCTATATCTTTAAGCGAGGTAGATGATATCCATTCGCGGTGTGAGCTGAGCCTGTGATTGATTCCTTTCTTAGGAGGAACACAGCTTATTGCCGAATGTTGTTCAGGAAAGCAAAACAGAAAACTGTAGTAAGCCTTAAAGGACTAAATAATGACAAACTTCATATAAATGTAGTCCGAAGAACTATATCTATTTTTGAAATATATTGGAGTCAAAGTCAGTCATAAGTTTAAAGAGAAAAAAAAAATTAAGCAAAGTAAACATACTAAGAACCGTATGTTAATGATGGTAAATTGCACTGTAGGTAGTGGGTTTAAAACAACTCAAATATAATCATAAATATATGTAGATAAAAAAATAGATAGGGGGTTGGCTTTGTTTAGAAAGATAGACATGCTTGGACCTTCAATGACAATCTGAGTAGTGTGATCATCCTCTCCTTTAGCCCACGTGTCAGAGCTGCTCTAGGAACAAGACAGTGAGATTGTGTCAAACTCACTCATTTTGGCAAGTACGTGTGAAGGAAAGACAATCTGAGAATTCTTTGCAGAAATGCACAAAATGGCGTTATTTTACTCTACATCTGATGTATTTCTTAGGGCTTTTTTGAGTTAGAGCTGCTCTGTCTCCACAAGTCCGTATCAATAAGTTGTAAATTCATGTAAAGGTGATGTAAGGTTCACAATTCCTTAAACACGTTACTAAGGTTTGTAAACATCATTAAAGTAAATGCATCCTTGTTTACTAAACACTACCTGGCTACCATCCTGAGCATCAGTAATATGAGTTTAGCAGTGTTTAACTTTATTTCAATGTTAAGAGCCCAAATCGGCAAAGGCACTTCTGCATGCCTGTACATACTAATCGTAATACTGCTTGTGGTAGATTCATGTCATACAGCGAACTGAATGGGTGTATTTATGGTATAGTATTGTACATAGTATTATAGCATAAAAAGTTTTTTTATATTATTGAAAGTGGAAAAAATAAAAATAAAACATGGATTCAAGTTCTTGTAATGCATTGTATTATGCTCTTTACTGTTTTATGTAAGGTGTGGGGTAGTAAAACTTGAAATCATGCTTGGCTTTGGAGCTGAGATTGACTGATAAAATGAATGAGTCGGTGAATGAAGTGAGAGGGAGGCCAGACCAGTTGGTGGTGGCAGAAGGGTCGTTCGGGAGTCATATGGGAGAGTGGGAACAGTTGGGGTCTTGGTTTTGGTTTTAATGATAGTTATTCAGGTGATGTGGTGCTGGAAGAGAGAAACTGTAGAATTATATCTGAAAACCACAGGTGCAAAAGCAAATAAAGGGGACAGTGACAGCAGGTTGAAGGAATGAAAGAACAGCAACCCAGGAAGAAAGGGTTAGGCATAAGTGAACTGACAGTTTGCATCGGTTGCTGCATTCTCTGTTTAAACTCTATATTTTTAATGCACTCAGGTTTATTCTTCTTCTGATATATCTTCACTGAACTCCCCAACATTCTAAAACTAATACTCCTCTTCTCCCCTTTGTACCTCATCTATGCCTTGTTCGTTCCTTCTGAGATTGTGGGTTTGATAGAGGAGGTAATTGCCAGGAAGCGTATGGGGATCCCACCTTGGAAGAGCAGAATGTGTATGTGTGCGTATGAGTGAGTGATCTAGTGTAATTATAAGAGATTAGTGTGTTTATCACTTGCTGTTGTAGATTTTACATACGAGAACACACTGACTCACAGTTACGCACAAATCCCCGAAGTGATGCTAGAATACTGGAGCAGGTGCACGGCTGTCTCTCAGATGGTGCATGAAAATTTGTGACTCCGGGATTACTTGAATGTTCTCTAATTATGAAGTAATCACATATCATTAAGACTATCACTTTTTCCAGGATTCAACTTATTTGGGATAAATTGCATTTGGTATTAATGAATTCAAATCCTGCTTTCGGCAAAGTCGACACAAAGCTCAATTTTTGTTAATGATTTAACCTTACATATTATTTCTAACTCAATATAAGGATCAATGTGTAGCATCCAGTCGAAGAAAGTTGACTTTCTGGCGGTTAAGGTGATCTTTATTGTTAGTTTTTTCAGCATTTACCATATTGGCGGCTAGACAGCTCAATTGGAAAGTCCCCTGACTTCACATTGGTGGCCTGGGTTCAAATCCAGGCCTGTGCTACACCAACAGCATCCAGTGTGGGTCCTTTAGCTTCTGCTAATTACATAAACATAATATATATATATAGTTGTATTTCCATTTTCTGTTTTTTTTAATTTTTCAATTTTGTTGGCAATTTTTTGTTTGCAATTTTTTATGTGTGTGGCTAGGGACCCCACGAAACTAGAAACAGCCCTGAATTTTACAGATGATTTTGAGGTTCTGTTGTCAGCTTTTAAGTTGGTGTGTGGTCAAGACCCTATGTACATCTTAGACCTCAAAGAACTGTTCTCTTTGACCTGAAACTAATCTCTGTTTGAATCATACACTTTTGTTCTTCTTCCTTTTGAAATAATGCAACCGGATTGGATTCTTTGAAATGCAATAAAAAAGACTATTAATGGGTGAGGGCTTTTATGAATTATTTTTTATGTTTATTTAGATTTAGATCTATGTAAAAATTTTGTTTTTTTATGTTTAATTCACAAAATATCTATTTTATTTTAAATTGTATTGTTTTACTGAAGTAAGACAAACCTTAAGATTTAAATTTACTTAAATTACGCACTAAAAACTCAAATGATTTATCCCAGCTTCCTCAGAAAAGTTTTCGAACGATTGCCATATGAGATGAAAGACATATTCGAACAACTCAGGATGTTCTAGTGAACTTTGTCATGATGGCAAAGGGGGTTAAACCTCTAAATTGTGACTTTACAAGGGTCACCCTTTAATCCACCCTTCCCCTTCCTTTAACAATTTTTTTTAGTTTGAAGGAACAAGGCTCTATTTAAGTGTGTCTCTGAATTATGAGTATTGTATGGGTGAAACCCCCAAATACCTCTTTTCAGCAACTGTTATTTTTGCCCTTGGTCTTGTGATAAATAGACTGAGGGTTCAAAATATTTTATAGTTTTCAGACAATTCTGTGTCCTGTGTATTGGAGTCAAAGGATTTGTTTTGTTCATTGATAAACTATGACAGTGCTATTTGGGATATCATTTATTTTAACAGTATTTATTATATATACTACTCACAAAAAGTTAGGGATATTTGGCTGTCGGGTTGAATTTCAGGATGAGCCCAAAATGCATTCAAACCTTAACAGGTGAACTTAATGTGACCTTCTCTAATCTTTTGAATGCACCTGTCCAACTGTTAAATGTTTCAGTACTTTTTGCACATGTTGCTGTTCTCTAAGGAGGAGCTTAACAGCAAAATTCACAACAGGGGTTTGATCCTCGAATCGACCAAAATGTCCTGGTTCAATTACAGCTGCTGTTTAAACAGTCTTCCTCATCAGGCTGTTCACATTGTGACATCATGAGACCAAGACGACACCTAACAATGGATCAACAGTACCTGGCCATTATAATGCTTCAAACAGGACGTTCTCAGACGGACGTGGCCACTGAGCTCAGAGTGTCACAGAGTGTCAGCAGGTTGCAACACAGATACTGAGAGACTGGAAGAGATTTCTCAGGGCATTGTGAACAATTTCCTGAGAAACCGGATGATGAATGCCACTCAACTCCGGGCACGTTTAAGGGAGGTGAGAGGCACCCAAGTGTCACGTCAGAACCATTCGAAACCGTTTACATCAGTGTGGTCTGCGTGCTAGACGACCTGCAAGGGTACCTGACCACACCAGCAGTCACAGGCGTCATCGTCTTGCATGGGCCAGGGAGCATTTACCCTGGACGAGGGTTGAGCAGAAATGATGGCCGCCAATGATGTTGGAGACGTCAAGGAGAGCACTATGCATCAGCGACTGTTGTCACCAGGTGAGCTTTTGGTGGTAGCGGTGTCACAGTGTGGGCAGGTGTGTCCAGTCTGTGTAGAACTGCCCTACACTTTGTGAATGGTACAGTGACAAGCCCATACAACCTGAATAACATCATTAATCGCGTGATTGTGCCCCTACATGAACAACACAGGCCTAATTTCATCTTCATGGATGACAGTGCTCCAGCTCATCGGGGTCGCATCATCAGGGAACGGCTGTTGGAGACTGGTGTACCTCAAATGGAGTGGCCTGCACTTTCTCCAGACCTGAATCCTATTGAAAACCTGTGGGATCAACTGAGTCAGTGTAGAGGCTTTAAACTCTGCATCCCAAAACCTCAATGACCTGAGGGCTGCCCTTCAAGAAGAGTGGGATGCCCTGCCTCAGCAGACAATAAGTTGACTTGTGAACAGCATGCGACGTCGTTGACAAGCTGTAATTGATGCTCAAGGGCACATAACGAGTTATTGAGACGTTGACATTTTTTGTTGTGGTGTACACACCATTTTTGTTAACTTTTGTTTCAACAAATTGTTTGAGATGAGGAAATCACCAGTGCATCCTTCTACTTAAATGTCCTACTTTCGTGATATCATATCACTGTAGTGGGAACGTTTTACATTTTCCACAAATTTCACCTGAAAGTCAAATATCCCTAACTTTTTGGGGGTAGTGTATAGGTGCAGGTGTTTGTGTGCGAGTATTGTGTTTTGTGTGCCTCATGTCATTTCAAATTCAAGCTTAGACAATGAACAGTTGTTGACAGGGCTTTGCAGGCAAAGTACCATTTTAAGGGGTCGGGTTATTTTTCTTATTGATGATTGGTAACTTTTGTGTGGAGTTGAATAATTTCTTGGCATCGGCATTAGAAAATACAGCCAGCCAGCTGTATTTGTTGTTTGGCTTTCTTCATTAAAGAAGAATAATGTTAAATACCCTTCTTGAAGGGGTTTTCATTCTGCAAGGCCATTATTCATCCATGGCACACATAGCAAATACTTTAATTTTTTTTTTAAATATATTAAACCTAAAATAATATGCTTAGCCCTTGTAAGCACTGGAAAACTCTTGAAACTCTGAAGACAAAATACCAATTATGAAGTATGAGGGTAGCAAGATCATGTTGTGTTTTGTGCTTTTCTGCAATAGTGATTTATGCTCTTAAAAAATTGTATCATCCGGTTATGAGTTAAGAAAGTATGTGTAAATATTACCGCAACATTTCAAGATATTTGATAGGAGGTTACAGCTTGGGTATCAATGCATTATCCAAAAGCACAATGTCCCTTATGATGCTGGCAAATTAGTTTCAAAGAAATCAATAAAGTCAGTGTTTAAAGAAACTCCCATTAAAAATCCTTAAAACCAAACTAACAGCCGCAAACTATTATGAGAATCTTCTGGAAATAAAATGCTTGACCAAAGTCATACAGTTTCAAAAATAATGCTATCAAAAACTGACTAAGACAAACTGTTTAGTTTATAGTTTAGATTAATGACTGATAGTAAAAGAAAGGAAAAAAAACAGTTTAGCATTTTTTTTGTCATTGCACATATTAGTATCTTGTTTTAGCTGTATATTCAATTTTTTAATGGTCAACAACTTTTTGCAACAAATAAAATCACAGCAAATTCTGAACCACAGTGGTTTTGAGAAAACTGATCAATGGGTGAATTTAAAATTAGTGAATCATTATCATTCCTTCAGCATTTGTCTCATAATTACAATCTTGTTTGCCCCATTTCCCTGTACAATGCAGAAAGAAGCTTTAATACAGATTTTGTTTACTGGTTTAGTAATTATTAAACAAGGTACCAGTTGTTACCAGACAAGATGTTTCTCTTGAGATTTTGCTACTAATCAAAAGTGGGAGAGAACGTTTTGTCCATAAAACATCTTACACCCAGAAATATCCTAGCACTATGTAGTTTAAATTACCAATATTTATCGTTTTATCACAATCTTAATCGTAGTCTTTTTACATGCTTGATATGTTACTTTATATGACATGATTAGCTATGTTAATGTTCCTAACTTGAGATGTGCATGTGTTGCCAAAAACTTTATGAACCTTACGCATGTTTGTTTCTTTAAGAGGCTAAATTTCAGAGAAGCTGTTAAAAAGTATGACAATTTAAGCTTATCTTAATATGAACTGCTTTGATGCATTGTTTTAAACCATAAGAGAAAATAATTTATTTGAATAGATGTGAAGCAACAAAAGTGCAGAAGGTAGAGTGAATGGTTTAAACTGTATATCAAGGAGTTAAGTTATTCAGTAACTGAGTCCAAGCCAGACAGCGGACCAAGCAAGCTCCCCATGCTTGCTGTTGGGCCTTTTTGTTCTCTGCTGGTGTCCCAACAGGGGTCACAACAGGTTTCTTTTTCTGACAGGTGGGCTATAAGACATATTTGTAAGAGTTACACTGCCAGCATAGCATCCATGCATTATGTGTCTGTTCTAATAATTTCCCATTTGGAGAAATAAGGGACCAGGATCTACCAGATGGTTTATTTGTTTAAGGAGCCTAAGAAAATTTATTCTGGCAGCATCTTGATTTAGTCATTATACTTCTGGTAGCCTAGAAAGGTAAGAACGATTTCAATCAAAGCACACAACACACACGCACACACACACACACACACACACACTTTTATAAGAAAATCGTACTTACTGACTGACTTTCTTTAAGGCAAACAAGGATTAACTAAATATTATAAAACTACAAGCCAAGATGAGAACCATTAATCATTTCTTTGACAGTCTTTCACATATTTGCTTGTGATCATTCCTCCTAAGGTGGCAGATTTTCAGAATTTTTTACAAATGGGATGACAGAATGTGGTGATTTCTATAATTTGTGTTCAGCTGAGGGTCAAAAATCCAACAGGAAGACAATGGTGGGAAGATGGGTCAAAGCCAAGAAGACAAGAGTATAGCTGCATGTCAGTGAGCATGTCAGTGTTATTCTCAATGACTATATTGCTATTGCGGCTTTTGACAAACAATTTCCATCCAATATCCTTAAAGCATCAAAGGTAAATGCAGAGAATCCCAAATAAATTGCATAGAAAAACCAAGTGGGAATGAATAAAGAGGTATGGTACATGGAAGAAATATTCCACACACTTTAGTATTTTGCAGATATGACTTCTTCCACACAAACTGTCTTCAAATTCAAAGGTTTCTGGGTGTCTCCTCTGCTGCTTAGTTTTGAAAATTGATTTCAGATTTGATCCAAATTAGGGTAATTGACAGTCTTATTTTTTTTTGTTTCTGACACCAATAGTGTTTACTTGGCTATGTGCTTGGGTTTCTTCCTGAGTCATATTTTTGAGTCATATTTCTTAGTTTCTTGACCCACACACAGGAGAAGAGAGGTTTACCCCCAGGGAGGAGTGAGTGGATCAAGGGCTTGGTGTTTTTTCCTGGACAGAGAGGTGGTTGCAAAAGGACATCCCTATGCTGAGCGGACAGATAATGCAGACTGTGGCTCGTGAGAAGCTTGGATGGAGGAGTGGTTACCAGTCATGGTGGGTCCAGCTATTGGGTGGTTAACTGTGAAGCTTGAGTCTTGATAAGCTCTGGAGCTCATAAAAGAGATTCAATCTGGGTTAAGCACAATAGAAAATTACGAGGGAATTGCACAGGGAATAAATAAAAGAAACAATGAGAACCACACAAGTAATTTGCTCTGAGGACTCTTTATAATTCATAACTAATACTTAGATGGACTCTTCATAAAATCTGTAGCGCTGATATTATAACAAGCTGCACCTGTACCGAAACACAGGTGCGGCGGGGGCATCCAATGGCATCAGGCAGGGAACCCCTTCACTGGAATAACCCGGAAGTGCAGTAAAAACAGAACCCCCCATAACCCCATTTCCTGACATTCTCTTATTTCAGGTGTTTTGAGAACCAAGTGATACTTGGAGTTAAGTCAATCTGTGACTGTTACTAAGTTTTGTGATACTGTTTGGCACAAATTTGAAAGGATAACCTACTGCAATTACAAAAACACTGTATAAATTAATAGCCTTTTCTATTTATATATGAGGAAAACCTTTGCAAATGTTCATTGCCACTTATGCTTGGATCATGACTACAATATCTGCTGATGTGTTATCCATAAACTAAAAGACTTGGAAATTTTGCACACATGATAATAAATGAGTAAGACTGACAAGCGCATAATCACATGACTAATTAATATTTTTTGGGATCTACCAGAGCTAAAGGTTGTCTTTGTTCTGTGTACTACATTCAGTCACCATGCTGCAAGGTTACAGAATTACTAATTACACTAAGGGAAAAGAGGGCAAAATTCTTGTTTCCATTCAGCTTTACCCATCCTTAGATTTCTCTCATACAAACCCTCACCTGCGTAGTGGAAAAAAAACACACTTCTAGTAAAGAAAAGCCCTCATGTCTGAGAAGAAAAGAGGATGAAATCAACTTTATACTGAACATTTTTCAGTGTTTTCGTATGGTGTTTTGACAGTTTAGGAATAAGGGTCACAGAAGAAGTGTTTAAAATGGTTAATTTGGATGTAATTTTTGTTTTTGTGATATAGGCCCTCTTTTCATGTATGCCTCAGTAATACTGATCAGATCCTAATAGGACAGTTAAACAAAACTTCTCATGCCCTTTCTTGGTTTGTTTCAGTGTGACAAAGCATACAATTCTGTAGTCTGCATTTTATCTGGGACTGATTCTCTCAATTCTACCAAGTTGACTGATTCATTTGGCATCTAGACACGGAACAGCTGAGGATTAATGATTACCAAAACTGGGCCTTTGGAAGGACTAATGCTGCTGTCATGCTGTTCTCGAGTTTTGTCAAGATGTGTGCAAGTCCAAAGGCAGCAAACAAAACATTTGGGTGTGTTTCAAAAACAAAACTTTCTGGTGAAGGAACCGAGACCCTTGTGTTGCTATGTTGACTGTCCACTGTTTGATCATCTTTCTCTGTCCTCCTAACTAATCACTTCTGGTTGTTACCATCTGCTTTCTGTGAAATCTATTATCCAGGAACTTTTCTATGTGTGGTATGGATTTTATGTGTTTTTTTTTTATTTAATGTTTGTTTTTTACCTCACAGTATTTGCTTTTGGTTATTGATATATGAACAGTTTAGATTGATTTCTCTTATAGTCAATTTGCTCATGCAGAGACACTCGCTTCTCTCTTTATTAACCTTCTCTTATGCATAGGTGTCCCCATGAGCCTCTGTGTTCTGAATGCATTCAAGTGTGTAATGAGAGAGGTCGCTTCATTAGACAGTCACTGCACTCAGACACCTCTGGTCCGCAACATTTTTGGCATTATGATATTTTCCTTGTTTAATCTGTCGTCGTTTCTTCTATCTCAATGCAACGCAGGAAGGAAAGTTGTATCCCGTTACTGACTCTCTCTGTACTTTTATGTGAATATGCAATGCGTTACTAAAAATACAATTTGTGTGCATATTGTTATTTCTACATCACTGCTCTGTCCTAGCAATTGTAAAAAAGAATGAGATTGTTTCCTTAAACTTGCAAACACCCATCAGATTTTCTTACTCTTATTTAAATGGAGTTGTGTAAAGAAACCACTGGCAGTGTCAGCATCTTCTTTGGAACACACATCTGTCAACATGCACTCAGGTAAGAAAGTGACAAGTACTAATTGGCAAAGCAAAGTGACACCTATTGTAACCATCTGCAAGAATTAAGGTTTACAATGCAAACTTGTTGCAGACATTTTTCTTCCATATCTGACATACACTCTACCTATGTTTTTCACAGTAGTCTAAAAACATCAAATTTTTCACAAAAAAGGCACATTCCTGTTGTGACTAACTTGTAACACAAAAAGTACTTTTTGAAAATGACAACTTTTATGGAGATATTAAACGTAATTTTTGGTTAGCCTACATTGTGATATAAAAAATGGTCTGCTTTTATATCGTAATCCTAAATATTGCATTTTTAATTAGAGTGAAAGAACATCAATATGTGTAAAAAATCTTCAGAGGGTCTTAGTTTTGGAGTACCTTAAAAGAAGCTTTTCACCAAAATAAAAAAAATGTTTTAATTATTTTGTGTTTATTTATTTATGATTTCAGCCTGAATGATCATGTTGAACTTCTTCCAACTGGATCTTATTAGTAAAAGGCAATTGAGTTTTTGACTTTATTTCTGTTTTGGGTGACCAATCAAGAATTGATGTACACAAGATGATGTGTAGCATATATATTTATTATGAGGAACACAGTATAACTATAGTATGTGTTCTGCATTGATTTCTATAGTCTGTTGATTGAGTTAAAGAGCCCTTGACTGTTTACAGTGGATTTTGATGGCTTTTAAATTTAAATTCCAATGGACACAGTTACCCCCTAAAAACTAATCTTACTTACCCATTAGGAAAAGGAATCCAGACATGTAGTGTACAAAGTCTTAGACGCTAATTTGAGTTTGTGTCCTGGTTACTATAGTTTTGAACTTAGTTGTGTGTTTTTTTTATTGTATGTGTTATTTAATGTCAAAGTTTTTCTTGTGATTTATATTGTTCATGTGTCTCCCTCTGTCCGCTTTGGTCACTTATTTTTTTCTGTGTTTTCCTTGCTGTATTTATTAACCATTCTTCCTCAGGGCCCCAGCTTCCAGCTCAGACGTAAAGGTGTCATATATCAGAATAATTGGATTTAACTGTAATTTTCTATCTGAGGGTTCAATAAAGTATTATCTAAATCCACCACTCATTCCCTATATTCACTTATTTGGTTTTGGTGGTCATTTTTCAGACCCTTTTATTATGCTCTAGGTCTAGATGAGTATCATAGTGGATTTTGTATGTGTTTACAATTATTGAGTTTTAAACCTGTTAATACTCCCTCTTCGTCTCAATCCACCTTCTGTCATTTTTTCATCCTTGCAAGTTAACAACACACAAAACAGGATCGAGGCTACAAAGATGGAGCAATTCTTCCTTCTCTATTTTTTGTGAGAGAAGGAAATATTTCTTGCTGGGGTTTACAATTGCCTGCTACTAATACGTTCAAAGTCAGAGCCCCAGGATCCTGGTAATATGAGTCACTTGTATGACATGGTTGGAACCGCCAACAGCATCACTGTCAACATCGTCACACCTCACTGCCAGCCTCCAACTATTAAGCCCAAATTCTCTCCATGCATGTCAGGGAGGTGCTCTACAGTGTATCTGCAATCTTCTTCAAGGTTGCAGCATCCACCTGAGAAGCCATAAGCTTCTCCTGTTCTTGAGGTGTCTGCAACAAGATCTTCTGCACCAAAACCATGTTTCTTTTGAGCTACTATGCAATCTATTCTAAACAAAGTTAGCATGACCAAAACAAGAAACATTCAGTTTTTTGAGTAAAGTTGTCCTCAAGACTTTCTTCCAAAGTTCAGTTCATTACCAGACATTATGATTGATAAGCTAAAACCGGATATTAGTATAATATCAGGTTTTAGCTGATATTATACTACTAATATCAGTTTTGGTTGTGTTTCAGGATGTGTTACGAATGAATTGACAGTTCCATTTTCAGTATTGGGAACTCTTAGCATATTTAATAAGAAAGCAATTTAATTTTTTCCTTACCTCTGGTCATTGAGTACCGAAACTTTCTCCTTCTTGATTTACACCATTACTCTATTCATAAACTTCACCTCAATGTCTTTTTCAGTTGAGGATTATCCTTAAACTTTTACAACTCTTTATTTTTCTTCCTGTAAGGCGTTCTGCAGGAAATCCTGAACTTCCCAATCCTCTTTTGCTCCTCAGCTTTACACCACCAGCTCAAGTCTCGTATGTCATATTAGTTTGCATTAGTTTCCAATATATATGTAGAACCTACAAGAAAAACAGTTTAATACTATACTCTTTTATTGTAGTGTTTGAGTTTGCCTAAACATAATTTCTTAATAATTCTGTCCTTGAAAAATAAAAAAAGCCTGATAACTGTAGAAAATTTAAGGTAATCAGATTTGATGGCTTTCAAAAAGCAGCTGCTCTACTGTTAATTTGTGCTGCTATTTGTCAGTGCATTATGCAAGCAAATTATCAGTGCCAACCCCTTCTATCTTTAATGGACCGTGTAAACACACCTATGGGTCTGACAAAAAAAAATTAGGCATGTAGAAAAAACCTAAATAACTACCTAGTCTCTCTGAGAACATAAAAATGTCTATACTGAGCAATACATTTTGATTTCTAGGTGTTAAATGTTTTAGCATCGTCATTCTACATTGCATTTAATCCAAGATATAATTTTTCACACCTATATACATTAAAACAGGCATGTACTGGCTATACAATAGGGCTTCCATTGTGGACTCCAAAAAGAGTTTTATTACTATTTGTTTTATTTATTTGTATTGTCCCCACCAAAGCTGAGACCAAACCTATGTCCTTGTTTAATGCAATGTGACCTAAATAACTGAAAAGTCCTGTCACAGCAGATGAGCCCAGAGATTTGAAGGGCCGTGATTGTTGATAGTTGTGATAGATTTTCTTTAAATTTCAAGAGTTGTGGTATTATGGTTTATTGTTCAGATGATTTAGCAAAGCTAGCTAAGAGGTGCCAACACGAACGTGCTGTTACTGCCATTGCAACAGTACACATTAACATGGGCCAATGAGCTGTAAGTAGATATGCAGAATCAAGCAGTATTGTAAGTACAGATGAGATACTTTTACATTTTAGCACAAAATACAAGTAAACCTATAGAAAATAATTACTTCATTTTTTTAATATTTGCCATTGAATCACTTTCAAATGTTTACTGTAGTTTTTAAATGGCTGTGTTTAGTGCTGTCTTAAGCATTTTCATTTTGTCACAAAGATCAAATTTTGTTTCTATTGGAATACACTAGAAATAGTCATAATTAAAACATGACAAAGCCACTAGTGTTACACTCTCTATCTCTGACTACACCATTTTATTTTTGAATAAAGATTGCTTGATTGCTAGAGCTGTAAGTTTTAGTTCTTGAGTTTATAGTTAAGTGCTTTATTTGTTAACTGCTGTCAAATAATATTATTCTATTTTGTAGCCCTCATGAGAGAAGATGTCAAAAGATTTCTGGACTTAGTTTCCGCTGATAATGTAGTGAGCTGGTCTGGATAGAAAATGCCAGGGCCGAATTTTTGTCCACCGCTGCATTAAGTCAATTTTTTTCTAATAACTACAATAGGACAAAACAAACCATATACAATTTCTATGCTATTTAATATACAGTAGGTTTATTTTGTATGCGTACTGAAGAGATTTGCTGTAAAATTTAGATCTGTCCATGGCTGAGCCCAATAACCATTGTGACCTAGCTTTCTTTTCCCATGCCACTCAGTTCCAGCACTGTAACAAGGCGACCTTTTGCGGCTGAACTTTACAGCGAGGATGAAGAGTTGAGACAGAGTCAGGTAGAACAGCAGCTGTTTATTATTCTCATGGCATCAATCACCTTTCACAGGTGAAACTACAGCCTTAAATAGTCCCAGCTGTGACGGACCAAACTACACTTAATTCACAGGGCAATCTCAATTCACCTATCTCCGGCTATTTAAATAAAACACCTTTTACTAAGTACAAAACATTTTCACTTATTTTTTATAAATATTTTATGTTTTATAATTACACATAAATGAAACACCACAAAACCTTTAAACAATTCTCCCCCACATTTTCCAATGGCCTCTCCTGGAACCTTTAATTGGTGTCTGGACCCCCTGGGGCAGTATTTGTCCAAACACCCTGGATAGGACACAGGAAAGACAGGTGAGTCACTTCATATTAGCACTCCACACTTAACAGATTATGCACAAACATTTGCTCAACAATTATCCTCCCTTCACAGGCAACCACCTCACTTGTCAATGAGGAGCAGCTGTGCAGAGCCCAGAATAAAAGGCTACATGCTAATCATTAAAATTACTCAATAAATTCAAAAAATGTCTTGTGTGCAAATTATTTGTGCAAATCTATTCTTAAAGTGCAATTCTAAATAAAGCGCCTGTTAATAAAGTGCAAAAGTGCTTTTAAAGTGCTATACAGTGGCTTAAATAAAAATATTCCCTGTAATGAAGATTTCTTCATTACAGACAAGAATACAAAAACAACTTCACAGCATAATGTAACAATGTGGCTATAAAGGAAACATTTACTCACCACAATACATAACATGCAAAATGTACAATCGGGGGCTTTAAACACATTTTAAATAACATTATTCAAATTTAGAAATTTTTATCAACATTATGATGTTACAGAAAAAATTATACCAGTACATACTTGAAAGAGCTTCAAAGTAAGTATGCAAGTAAAAAACAAATACCTTTCGCTTTCAGCCATTCAAACTGATATATGTTGTAGTATTTTTACAGGTGTAACATAATTTGTATTTGTAAGTGTGACTTGGTGACATTGTAGAAGCTGCTATGGTGATCCAGCAAACTCTAGCAATCACCTACAAATAATCTGGATATTGCTTGATAGTTGGTAATTATATATATATATATATATATATATATATATATATATATATATATATATATATTATACACAATGAATGAAGAACACAAGCTGAAATAAATACTTTAGCTTACATTTAAATAGATACATTTTAAACAATTTTGAACTCTAGTCATTGGTTTAGCTCAAGTTGCCAAATTCTTATCTCATACAAACCAAACATTGCAGGCTCCACCTCAAAATAACCAAGAAAAAGTGTTGGTCTCCGTTTATTACTTGGTGACTCAAATCAATATAAAAATAGATTATTGAATACCATGATGAGCAACAGCTATGACTAATTTATTCAATGCCTAACCTTTTGTATCTTTGAAGAAACTTGTGAGTTGGCAGCTCTGTCACACTTCCCCCACAGCAATGTAGACTTTGCTTTGTTTTGCGCATTTGTATGTATGATAATTAGATAGCCCTGCTTGCTTGGCCAGGTTTTATTTTGCCTGAGAGAAACGGTCATTTTCTTACCTATACAGACGTACAAGACCTTTTTGTGTTTGGTGTCGAACTGTGTGTTTCAACACAAATATATGTGTTGCATGCACAGTGGAGTTTAAGCTTGGGAGCAATTGTACTGATTTGTAAACAACGCACATCATTTTTTAATCTCCACCTGACCTCATTAGATATTTACACAGTTTATATTGCTTGTAATTCTAAATTGCAACCTTGTCTATTTTTTTATTTAAACTTTATACTTTTCTTGCAGAGTGTTAATTCTTTGTAAACACCAGATAAGATAAACATGAGCCTAAAAGCCATGTGATACTAAGGTAAAGGTGAATGAGACACGTGCTTCTTTAGCAAGATATATTCACTGTAATTCAACCAATTTTTCATTAAGAAGCAATACTTAATCCTATTTTTGTAACTGCTAACTGCCTTTTCTGCTCCATTTCCATATGTCTTTCTCTCTCATGTCTTGCTGCCTTAAGTAGGCTGAAGAGGACGCATTTTAATCAGCAAACAGGCAGCTCTTACCAGTTCGCTACGTGGTGAAATTCAAAGGATTTTTGCTTTATCCACCAACACTAAAGCAAAGATTTCGGGCAAGAAAAATTCCCAAAGATTTGTGTGTCAGGTTTGTACAGTTGTTTGCATAAAACCATGGAGAAATCAATAAGCCCTTGTAAATGGATGTGTCTAGGTGGGCACATAGCTCTTCCACATGTCTGTGAAGTTACTGCTTTGCAAGAAAACAATAGTAGTAGATTTGTGCATGAATGTTTGATTTACCCATTTAGCGAAAGAGGTGGGACATTTACAGATACCTTAGAACAGACAAACGTCATACACACTGTTGATAAGCTGCTCATACGATCTTAATTCATTTTTGGGTTTTGGAAATTGAGTAAGTTATATTATCCTCTAAACATTCTGGGTAACTGGTGTTGGAGCTGCATGTTCCTACTTATAATGTTTAACTATTTTCTCATAATACTTTTACCCAATCCCTTTGACTGCAGCACTGAGAAACAATGGCTATATTGTCGGGGTTTAGCTGGCACCGAGGTAAGGAGAGACTTTCTTAAGGGTAAATTTGAGCCGCCAATTTCTCTGTTGCTGACAAGCCCATATTGACGGACAGTTGGCACAGGTAAATTTTAATATAAATGTAATCAAAAACTGTTTTAAGCCATACAACCCAGTAAACACTTTTGCAGTAATTTATATATAAAATCTAGGTTATGTTTACAAATGTATTTATTTTTTATTTTAATTATTTTAACATGCTTAAAGAAATAGATTTAATTCCCATCATTTATGTTCTGAAAGCATGAATCAATTTGTTTGTCTGTTGTATTTACCCCTCAGGTGTTATACTGTATACATTTTAGCAAAGTAGAAGTCCATGCATTACAATCGGTTTTATGATATTAATCATTTCTGATGTACTTGCAGAAAGCACAAACAAAATAGATATTTGTGGTACATTTGTTTTTTCTTACCCACTGGAAAAAAATGTTGCAGGAGGAGTTACTTATATAAGAAGATACATATGAAGTTTTTTTTTTCTGTGTGATATGAAAGGATAAAGTGGCTGCTGCAACAA
The DNA here is from genome assembly GCA_032876305.1 of Orestias chungarensis. NCBI lineage: Eukaryota > Metazoa > Chordata > Actinopteri > Cyprinodontiformes > Cyprinodontidae > Orestias > Orestias chungarensis. The sequence goes on along the minus strand of JAVLVB010000580.1, from coordinate 742,597 downwards.
TCAAAGACAAATACAGGGCTAAGGCAACAATTTATCCACTCAAGGCCGTAATCGCCCACAGCATGCCATATTGTTTACGTAGGCCTTAAGGTGCTGGAACCCCTGGTGGGGATTACACACAACATAAAATAATAACATTTCCAGAAGCCTTTCTCTGTATCCTTTATTTCCCAAGGTGTCAACACCAAGGCTAATTAAAAATGAGAGTCAGTTTGAGAAAATGATCTGTGGAGAACTGTCTTTGTTAGAAAATGCATTGATTAACAAAGAGCGCATGAGAAACCGCATTGGAAGGTCGCCCTTGAAAAAAAAGAAAAAAAAAGAAACAATAAACTATAACACAATTCCAGGCATGACATTTAAACGATGAGAATGTTTTTTTTTTTTTACATCCTTCTTGTTAACAATTTTATTAAAATTTTGCTATTTCTTCTTTAAGCAGACAGTACATTTACTAGAATCTGCTAATTTTACCTTAACATAAAAAATTGATATGGATTTGGGTATTTGTCGTGTACAACAATCAAGCGAATAACCTGCTCCCCCGAAAACCTGCTCCACCAATCTTTGACCCAAAGAATTTGGATAACTCCCTGCATTCAAACAAAGAGATGAATTTACAAGGCTTATGTAAATCTTCATTTTACCTTTTACCTGTTAATGAAAAAAAAAATATTAATACATTTTTTTGGCCCACCATCTTCACCTCATATTGGTTCAACACAGTTTACAAGTAATTTTGTGAGTTTTTAGCAATGGAAAGTAAGGGTAAAAGAATCTTAAGTTCATTTTTTATGGCTAATAACAGAACTAAATCTCTCTCCCTTAGGTAGTTATAGTGCAAAAATGTTCACAAGACAGCAGGTATTGGCTGATGATGGCTCTTACATGTAAGGCAGCAACATTTTTGTCTGTTCCTCCTCGGCACTCAGAAACAGATTTCCAGGAAATGGTTTTGACTTATTTTTATTTGAAAATCTGCTTTGTATTGGGTGGTCATCTTTAAATGGCTTATGTGAGCATGTTTAAGGGAAAAAGACTCTGCAGACAACCGAACAACCAAATCAGGAGTATTCTTGGACCCATTCTGCTGATCCTCTTTTATAGACCTCTAGACAGCACATATACAGCAGCATTTAAATTTCCCCAATGTGTAAGTCTTACGGCACAGGTTTTTCCCACATGCACACTTTCGCAAACTTTCCTTTTCACTTCATGTGATCATTCCCAGTAAAATAAGTATTTATAAATATTCTCCAAGCACACTCGGACCCCTCTGTGCTATCAGAAACTCTGTAAAACTTTTTTGGAGTTCTAATTTGTATATTAATGAGTCTATGACAATTAGCAAAAATCTTTTGCGTTTTTAACAGACTAGCTCTCCTTTTTACACCACTATCTTCAAGGTACAAAAGAGACTTTCACCCTGCTTGGATTGAATCTCAGTTGAGGTTTTTTTGTCTGAAGTTTAAAAGTTTCTTTTCTGCATGTTTGGATAAGTACTCAGTTATCTTCCTACATGACAAAACAACCTATTTTGCATAGTGTTTGTCTTACTTGTCTCCATAATGATTCTGTCATCTACTTTTAAGGTTTAAGGTTTCTGTGTTTTATCCTTATCATTAGTTAAACAAGCTCCTGTTGCTCATAGACCCTGAACAGGACATTGCAAGCACAAACCATTGCTGCATTTTCACATCACTGTTTTGATACACGGGTGTGTTTTACTTGCTAAATATGCATCACTATATAAAAAGTAAAAACTACATAAATAAATATAAATCAAATTAATTGAACAATACTCTTAGTAAGATCAGTTCAATATTCAATATTATTTACTATGATGCTTCGAACATAAAGGAAACGACAATAAAGTTAGATAGTGTTGTGCAAACAAGACAAATGTATTCAGTGCTCCACTCTGACTTAGTGTTAACGTTTTAGGTCTAATCTGTTACAGAGGAAGTCATGTAGCGTTGAGAGGTGTGGTCCCATAATAGTGATGAAAATGTGGATGGTGGGTATAGGTTCAGTAGTACCACTGATCCAGTTGTTTTGCACAATGCACCAAAATGCTTCCCACAGTTGCTATGTCACACCCCCTAAATGAATAGCCTTTCAATAGGCCACCAATATGGGGCCATGACTTTGCTTGGTTTTTTAAAAGTTGAAACAGCAGTAGACTTAATTCATAATGTCAATCCTTTACAAAGCACACAAGAGATTATGAAGACATATACATTTTGAATATATTTTATTATGCCCCAAGTTTTATATGAAACAGTCTTCCTCCTCAGGCAGATCAGGATTGTTACAGGGGGCATCCCATTGAAGGAGTTCAAGCAATGTTCAACTCAAAGAAGAGAATGGATAAGACCCAGAAATTATAGGAGATATAAGTTGTTCCTTCATGCCTAGGAAGATGTTTGGTTCCTGTGGAAAAAAGCTGAGGTGTTGATGGGCAGAATGCCAGAATTTCACTAATGAAGCTGTTATGCCTGTAAACTGATCTATTATGCCTGTATCAATCCATCTAACCTAATAAGGGATAAATGGGTGGATTAATTAATGTGTATGGAAGATCACTCTGGTTCATTTTTATGTGATCTGCAGTTTGTTCTGTCCAAACTGTTCAAAAAAAGGGTTAGGGGATTTTGGGGATTTTGAAAAGAAATTGTAACACCAGGGGACAAATACACTAAGTTGTTGTTGTTGTTGTTATTTAACTCTTATCTTATAATAGCTTAACCAGCTGGCACAAAATATTGAAGGGTTTCATGTGTGCGTTTGCTCTGAGTACTCTTTGTTTTTCCCATTCATTTTAGGTTAATTAACCACACCAAATTGCATTTAGGTGTAAATACGGTTGTAAAAGGGGGCTACACAGTTGCGCAATGGGTAGCACTGTTGCCGTGCAGCAAGTAGGCTCTGGGTTCAATTCTTTCTGCATGGAGTTTGCATGTTCTCCCAATGCGTGGGTTCTCTCTGTGTACTCTGGCTGTCCAAAAACATGACTGTTAGGCGTATTGGGCACTCTAAATTGTCATTAGGTGTGAGTCTGAGTGCTTTTTTGTCCTGTATGTGTCTGTTTTGCCTTGTGATGAACTAGCAACATAGGTGTACCCCTGCCTCTCGTCCATTGTAAGCTGGGGATTGGCACCAGCAGACCCCTGCGACTCCACAAGGATGAGCGGGTTATATAATGGATGGATAGGGTTGTGCAAGGTTATCTGTCCTTCATTTACCCTGTGATAGACCGGCTTAATGATTCAAAGATATACCTAATCGAGACATTTTGATGACACTGGATAGAGAAAGGAAGCCTGGAAAATGTGTTTTTAGACATTTTTGTTCCAAATAGGGTTAAATTCTCCATCATTAATTGGGATAATCAGAGCTTTTGATAGTGTATCTTGAATTCTTTTGAGTGTTGCATTGCAGTAGGATTATATACTTAGTTTGCACGTTTGTGTGCATCCATTGTAATGATCACCATGGTAATCATCTGAAGCAGTTCGCATGAGCACACTGTCCACATATCTTTGACACTTATGTCACTCAAGGCAACGGGAAAGACAACCATCTAGATCACTCATCACACTATGTATATACATTAAGGGGTATGCTCGATATTGCTGGATGTTGAGTGCTTGTCCCTCTGTGTCTCCAATGGCTTTTGTGGGAGGATTTCTGTGAGCATACACATATGTGGGATGGGGGATATGCAATTCAGATGACTAATTGCCAGCTGGCTTCACACATCCCTCGGCCAATTCACCAAAAATGATTGACATTTAACAGTGTGACTTCATGTTTGGTCACTTCACAGCTTGGTGATTAGCCATTGTCCACATAAGACACCAATGATTGGCATTTGTGTTGTGTCACATACACACAGTGGCCCGTTATGCTGTTCATGATGCAGAATCTAATCAGTGATTTATAGCTAGCAGATGTATTGGACTTTAACAAGATAATAGGGGGGGATCTTCTTTCACCAACCCAAAATCAAAAAGAAAAGAAGCATACATTTGCCTAATCATGAATACCTTGCTCTTTTTCAACATAGCTCTACATGTAAACTTTTCCAGCTGTTATCAAGGAGGAGAAATGTGTTTTATACCCACTGTTTTCCCCCTTACAGATTGCAATCTTATTCAATTTAATTACCTCTTAAAGGGACACTTTTATTCATGTTTTTTTAATACAAAGGGAAAAACTAATTTCTAACTTACACTGCAGATTGCTCTACTGTCATCAAGCTAAATGTGCTTCTTGCTTTTTCGTCTTCTGTATGTTACCATGTTTTAAGTTAAAATATGTGTGTGGGGAAATTAAAAAATTATGTCCATTAGGTGCCTTACAGTTTTACACTGCATTAAAGCAAACCAAAAAAGAAAAAGAAAATGGCTCTTAGAATATTAATTTTATTTTGTTAAAAAAGCCATTTTATTGAGCTTAGCAACACCTGTTTATATTTGAGTACCCTTGATTATTTAATGAACATTCAATTCTAAGTCATAAACTGTCATCCGCTACACTTCTACGTACCGTATTGGTATTGGGTTGGACTCCCTTTTGCTCTCAGAATTGCCTTACATCCTCAAAGATTTTGGTCCATATTAACCTGAGAGTGTCAGACATTTGACTTGATGGGTGCACATCCATGATATTGTTCCACTGCAACTTAAAGGTACTTTGTTGTATTGTGATCTGTGGACTGTGGAGGCCTTTGGAGTGTATTAGACTTGCTATCATTTTTATTTATATGGATTCTCTTGCTGGAAAAAGCCATTAGAACTTCCACTGAGATCATAAAGAGACATCATTTGTCAGCCACAAAACTCAGTTAGTGTTTGGCATTTACCTGTGTGGACAAAAACCTTAGTTTCCCGATCTTAGGTGAAAAGCATAGAAACTAGTATGTTCTTTCTGTTTCAGATTTAACATTGTTTTCAAAATTCATTCCTTATTAGTCCTCTTCCGTGAAGCACCCTCACATGCACACACATTAGTGTGTGCATGTGAGGGTGTGAGGCACTCGTGCTCGGAGAGGTGGGCAGCCCCATCCGCGGCACCCATGAAGCAGTTTGGCGTTAGGTGCCTTCCTCAAGAGCACTTCCCTTGTGTCTTGGTTCTTCTGGGGTTATAATAAATTTTGTTTAATAAATTTACAAATCTATTACTTTTGTTGACTTGAGTTTATCCTGACAATAGAAATTTCTGGTGTGTGATTAGCTTTATTTTCCATCCTGCACATGACTCACTATTGCACTGAAAGCATTTTTCTTCCCCATTTGGTTGATTTGCTGATTCAGTTATTTTTCCTAGTTTATTTTGCCTGCCCACAAGATCCGACATATGGCTTGATTCTTACACATTAAAGTTTTAATGTGCAGTTAAAAGTTTAACAATATTTTAAAACAGTTAAGTCAACCATGTGTGTTTCTTAACACTAGAAGTCCCAGAGAGGGGTCATTTAACATTTCTACCTTTGGAACCCAGAGACGGGTCGAATGACCTGAAGGATTTTAGCTAACATCCTACAATCACCGTCTTTTGTTCTGTAAATAAGGCCATTACTGTTGCACCACAGGAGGTTGTTGTTTTCCATTGAGTTTAGCCATTTAGTTTCTAGTTAGTTCTATTCAGTTTACTGTATTTGATAATATAAAGACTATACATATTGTATTTAGTTTAGTTTTATTTGAGCAAAAAAGCACTGAAACAATGAATCATTTTTTATATATTTTAAATAGAGAATTAGAAATTTTAGAGCAAGGTACAGCTGTGAGAAATGACCAGAAGCATTTGTGTCTAAGTCAAGAGGACTGAAATTTCAGTGTGAAAAATATACAAAAGAACAACTGTTATTTGTTTTCCATGCTTTTTATTTTTGTTACAAAAATAATAATAAAAAAAACAAGGAATAAAACAATTCCACACATATTTACAATAGGCTGCAGTAGGGGGCTGGGTGTGTGTGTGTGAGTGGCATGTCCTTCTTGTGTGACTAGCATTTCAGCACTCACTCAGCAGTCTGTCTGCACTGTCGGAACATACCTGGCACTGCCTGGGTATGTCCCTGGTATATTTGCCACACGTGTATTTGTAGCAGTCAACACATCTCTCAGTTGCACAATTGTTCGTGCATCGATGGTTGACCTGACACTTCGCATTCAGTGCTGCCATGTCAATCATGTTGTAGAACACGGCGACTGGCCATCTCCGTGTTCCTGGACGCACGCTGTACTCCCGCACCATTTGGTCCATTACATCCACAACGCACTTTGTGTGGTTGTATTGTGTGACCGTGTCTGGCTTCCTTTTGTTGGTATCCTCAGTCTCAACCACGCTGTGCATGCTGCTGAGAATGTAGACGGCCTTCTTTCGTTTGGGTGCATACACTGTCAGTGTGGCACCAGTGGTTGAAAACACCTGAGTGGTGAATTCAGTGCGGTCCATCTGTCTAGTGGATTGAGGAATTTCCCGACGACTCTTGTTGACTGTGCCGAGGATTGTGGTCTTCCGGCTAAGCAGTCGTTGTGCAAGTGACAATGATGTAAAGAAATTGTCCGTGGTTACAGTTCTGCCCTTGTCCATGAATGGTTCCATCAGCCTCATCACTACAGTTTCGGACAGTCTCTCCCCGCTGGGACGACTGGGGTCCTTGCCAAGATATGGGAGGACATTACAGATGTACTTTGATATCAAGTCGCAAGCCACCCAAAACTTGATGCCAAACTTGTCTGGTTTTGTTGCAATGTATTGCAGAAAACAGCAGCGAGTCTTTGACGGGAAAAGCTGTTCATCAATAGTGATGTGTCGACCAGGGTTGTAGGATGCGATGCAGTTGATGACAAACGATCTCCACACATCGGAGATTGCAGCAAACTTATCGGTCTCCGCTCGCTCACTGCGTTTGAACATGTCATCAAAGCGTAGGTGTTGCATGATGTCTTGGAAGCGGTTTCGGGCCATAGTTGCAATGATCCTTGGGTTTGCCAGGTTTGCGGACCAGCTGTCACGTAGTGATGGAACCTTGGTCACCCCCCGCAAGATAATGATTGAAATAAATGCCATTAGTTCCGGGAGATCCATGAACCAATCCACCTGCTCCGTGTGATGTGCATGTTGAGTAGTCCATTCTTGAATGCTACGAAGCATGTCAAGAGTGATGAAACAGAGGAAGCTCTGAAGGCGACTCCGGACACTTTTTCTGGCCTTAGCCCTGGGCTCTCCACCTTTAGGGTACGGTTCTATTGGGGTGAAATGGAGACGTTTCCCCACTTGTACTTCACGCCACACTGTGCCATCTTTTGCGGTCTCTGTCGGCTCACTCGCCAACCGAGCTCTCTTTTTTTGTAGAGGAGGAGTCTCATCTGCAAGATAAATAATTTCAAATTACCATTTTGTTTTGGTTCTAAATAAAAAAGATAGTCAGGGAATAAAAATAGGTAATTTGAAAAATCTAACCTGAAGACAGCTCAGAGTCCGAATCTGGTTGAAGGACTATGTCTTCTCCATCTGAGTCACAAGGGTTGGTGTTGCTCAGGATCAGTTCCAATGCCTGTTGAGTGGTGAGCCTTCTCTGCATTTTGTTTCTTGTGAACAAAATAGGTGAAGCAGTCACCTACTTATCCCCCAGAGCACAAAAGGCTGCATGCAAATTTGCTAAGGTGTTTTCAACCTTATGCATATCCCCTGCACAACAATGCAGCTGGCGGGTGGGCAGACACACTCAGGAGCAGCTTACATTCTTTTGCTTACACAAGACCTTTGTTGAGGTGGATCAACACAATTAATTTGTTTTGTTTTTTGTCTGTCATTTTGAACCCACTTCTTTCACATCTTTTTTTAAAAGAAAAAACATAACTAAATTCTCTACTCCCCCCTGCAGATTCCTCAGGCAATGCCCACATTTACAAATGAAAGGATGCTAATTGGAGCCATCAAAGTCCTCAGTTCGGACTAAGGGTCATTTGACCCTCTTTCGGGACTTCAGGGGGAAGCTCGAAATTTCTGGAAGTACCCTAACAGTTCTTGATTATCTAATGAACACTAAATTTATAACATTAATTATGAATAACTATAGAGTTAATAGTAAAAGAAAGGTAATTTGTCCAAACTTTCTAAAATTTAGTTACTTCCAATGAGTAGAAGTTTGCTAACTAATACTGTACTCATACAATGTAAAGTCAAACAAATTAACAGTACACTTTGCTCATGGCAAAATAATGGTGTTTAATAAATGATTGCTTGCACTTTTACCCAAAAGATATGTATGGTATAATTTTATACCTTTTCAGAATACTTTAAATAAAGCTTTTGAAATCAGAAGCTAATTATTGTTTGAGAAAATACTGAATCTGTACATAGCACACACTAATGGGTGAAAAACATCCCAGTAAGTGCATAGATAAAGTTGTGGACATTTAAGTTTGTGTTTGGTGATAAGCACTATTCATTCTACATGCATCTTCTAAACCTCAAGCATTGCATAACTGCAAATATATCAATCTATTATTATTAAAGTAAACAATAATGTCTGGCAAGAAGAGCATCCTTTAGAGAAGCTATTTGCAAAGGTCTACAGCATACGCAGAGGAATTCGTCAACCAGTAAACCATTTGTCATGCATTTTTCAGATTTGGCCAGTCTAGCAAATGGGAAGCCATTGCTGAAGGGCAATTGTTGATTCAAACTCTTTCAGCTTCATTTCATCTTTGACATCTACAAAAAGTCTACACTTCAAACATATCTCAATAACATTTCCCCAGCCCAAATCTCTTAGTGAACATGCTGTTGTGTGTCCTCAGGAAACCTTCAGATCAAGACGACATTTTCATCATTGTCTTTATTCTAAACTTCCTAAATGTTTCTCAGTTTCCTCTGAGAGCATTTGTGCATGTTGGTCACCAGTTTCCTAGTGAAAGCTGTATGGTATTAAGAAGTGTCTTAACTGGAAGTTTTACTTGTTTGTATTTTCAAACTCATATTTTGGAGAAAAAAATTCTGTCATTATTTGATAGTTTACTGTTCCATCTGTGCTGATCCTGAATCATAAACCTGAATTTTAAATCCTGAATTTAAATTATTTATCTATTGTAATACTTAACCTATATAGACTAAAAGCAGACATGTATTTATAAGCTATTTGTGAGTCTGAGAACTTAGTAAATCCTGATCTGGTTATTTTAAACTAAACTACTTAATTTTTTCCTTCAGTGATTCTAAATAGGTATTCATAGCAAACCCAAACCTACTGTTCCACAAGAAGTGTTATTCATTCCCATCTTTTCACTAAAATCAAAAATAATTTCCAGCCCATTTTGTATTTTGCTTTCACCTCTCCTTCGCTCTTACCCTCCCTTTCTGTCAAAGGTTTTTACATTTCTTTAGCGGTTTTTTATTGGTCGTCTTCACTAGAATAGAAACATAAAAGCCCTTCCTTTTCTTAGCTATGAGCATATGTGACTGGTTTTAAATCAAAAAGAAAGGCCGCCACAGTCATACCTGGTTCATTTGTCTGTGATGCAGGCACACCGTGCAACGGTTCACTCCGTATATAACGCAGAATGTGCACATGCACAAACACATGCAGAAAGAGCAACATTGGACTACTGGACAAGGGGTGAATCTTCCTGACAGGCCGCTCTCCGGGGGAAATCAAAGAGACGGTGGGAGCCGACATAGTATGGATGCAATGACAGAGAAACAGAGAAGAGCAGACATGATAGAGTGAAAGATTGCAAAGAGTGAGTAGAGGGGTGGTGAGAGTGACAGGCAGAGGTTTGGGGGGGCTAAGAATGCCAGCGACACATAAGGGAAATAGAGTTGCAGTTGGCAGACAGCAGCTGGAGGGATGATCAACCCAGCTGACACATCAGTTCATTTCACCACAGTACGGAAGGACAGAAAGAGGGAGGGTGGAAAAGAAAGGGGAAGAACAGGGCATTGGGCTGAGAAGCAGAAAGACATGCAATAAGTGTGCATGGCACATAAAAGGACATCAGGATGGAAAGACAAAAACTAAGAGAGTGAAAGGTTTACGGACGGAAGAGACCTTACCAGGTGGACATTTTTGGGGACGGGTAATATAAAGTATCGGTTAGAATGTGATACTAATTATAATGGCCATAATAGTCTACTGTGTGGTCTATGGCTTCACATGCCTGCCAAAAACCATGAGGACAATAGTTATCAATCACAACAGCACATTTGCTAATCAAAAGAGCATGCACAGCTTTGATCGCAACAGGATTTTATTACTGAAACAGTGTATAGGTCTGGTTGTGGTTCTTTATATTTATTCGTGGGCCCATGAATGCAACATAGTGAGCAGTAAAACATGTTCCCTCAACACATCGGTTTAACTGTTGACCAGAAATTGCTGTTTGTACAGTTTGTGTTTAATGGGCTTATTTGTCAGTTGGAGTTGGTAACTCTTCTGATTTCACATCCCATCTGGTAATTGCCCAATACAGTGGTTAGTATCACATTGTAACAGAAATCTGTAGGATTTTTTTTATGTGGCTGTTGTCCTGCACTCAAGTAAGTTATGGTTTGTTTTTTTTCTGAACGTTAAGCCTAAGCTTTATGCCTTGAAATAACAAGAAATGCATCTTCTGATGTGTATTAAGCTAAAGTAATAGCTTTTTAAAGCAAAATAATTGCAAATCTATGGGTAAACTGTGTTATAGAGAAATATAAATGCTTCTATTTTTTTTACTAGCTGAACTTCTAATGCTCAGCTAAAATAACTGACACATGGTCTGATACATAGTCAATAAAAATAATCTGTGTTTACTTTTGTTTTGTTGTGAAATGGTGTAATCTTTGCTCAGATTTCAACATTCATTCCATTACTCTGTTGTCCTGTAAAGACTTCACTCTCACTGTAAACCATCTTAATGACACCATGGGGAAAAGTAATACCATGTTATATCTGATAATTTTTTCCTGTCCTACTGCTCCTCTTTTTTAGATCAAAGACTGTTTAACAAAAAATATCATGATCAGGAGTCAAGAACCAAATTACTGTGAACTCAGTTAACTACAGATCTCATAAATAAATGAACATATGCAGATATATTCTTCCCCTACTCTGCAAAGTTAGAACCCTTAGATACTTTTGAAAATTATTACCAAAAATGTTAAGATATAGCTTCGCTATGGTGTATTCTAATGTTTAGTCAGCATTTTAAATTAAATAACTATTCTTTCTACTCTTGTGTATATTGTGCTGTGAAAAAAATTAGGATCCTATACATTTTTTGGGTGAATATCAAAAATCATTTATGTATGAGCCTGCCTTGTCTTTAAGCAGAAATTCAACCGTTTTGTTACCTGTATGTTTGGTGTTTTCTTGTAAAATGACACAATAGATCTACTTCAGTTGTAATGTAAGGTCACTGTGGTATCAGTCTCCTGTTTAATAGTAACATGATGCAAATACTAAAATTGATTGCAGAGAATAGAAGACACATGCCGAGAAAGAATCCCTTGGAAGTACAGTTTGTCTGGAAGAAATTAAACAATGCATTTACCTTGCCTCTCTGTACAGATGATACCTTGATATTATCTGTAAACTCTACTGAAGGTAAGATGCTCAGTAGTATAATGAGCATATAATAATTGTAATTTTCTTTTTAAAAAACTTGTGAGAATTTTCACAATCTGAGTACATTGAATTTAAAGTGAACTTAGATTGCACAAAGTAAACCAGTTACGGGAAGAAAATGTTAACTTTTAAATGTGCCATGAGTAATGATAATTGATATTTGTGTGAAATGGTAAGGTTTATTGATTGTCAGGGTTGTGTGTTTTACATAATCATAACGTACTTCTGTGATGCAATATTGTACTTGCAAAATGTATGGCTCTGTATTTTAGATCTGTTTGTAAAACCATATGAATGAATGTTTATGGATGTTTCCTATATTTGTTTTTGTAAAAACATACAATAAAATGACTTTTACTAAGAGTAATTTAATTAGTAATTCTTATAAAACTATATTATTAGCTGATTGCAAGGATGGTGCTCTTAGCTTCTGCTGTGTAATGATTGCATCACAATCACATGAATGAGAAGAAGCAAGCTTGATAAAATTACAAAGGAAATCGTAATCCTTCATACTAAATGTTGATGAAAGACTAAATTGCACAGTGGATGTGAATGATTGGACACCGGAAGATAGAACATATTTTAAACATGTCATGTGGGATGTGGTTTACTGATACAATTCAGTTTAAGTATAGAACCTTACAGAAATGTCTTAATTATGAAAAATAAATTTATGCATCTTGTTTTGTCACTTTGACGATTGCTTGAACTATACTGCGTGCACTGAGACTAAGTATTAGTTTAAAGTATTACAATAGTAATACTTTAAACTAATAGCAAGATAATATGACAACCTGTAACCTTCCATTAAAATGGCTTTATTTCAAAGGTTTACCAAATATATTCAATGAGTCATATGTGGGACAATTAGATGAAATAAATTTAATGCTCAAGGAAGAAAAAAAATTAAATAAAAGGTTAATATCTATGCAGAGTTAAATAAATTACAGGTTATAATCATGGAATTCAACTTTCAGCTCTCAAAAGGTCAAAGTAAAGATGAATCATGCTTTCATTCAAAAAGTTTGAATAATTTTTAATATGGCTATAAACAACCATTTTGCTGACTTTATCACAGTTATCTTTATACTGTTACTATACTGTTTTTTATACTTCATACTGATTGGTTGTTACCACAGTGATAAATTCCAGTCAATTTAAAAATTAATAAATTTTTTTGTTAGATAACAGGTAAAGTAGGTCTTATTATATATACATTTATATTTGAAAACAGAGCCAAATGTTGCTATAAGCTAGTAACCATAAGCTAAACAAAACAAACCTAATGTTTTTTTTGATCGTTATCTTCTTGTTATCCCAATTTGAGTGATATTAATCCTTGACACAAACTGCAAAATAACTACTTATATTGTTTGGTTATTTCTGGAGTCCTCTGTGTTGCTGCTGAAAAAAAGGATAAAAACATAGAGGAACATACCGGATATGGATGAACTTCTAGTTCAAGGATGATGTAGCCAAAGAATGCCATTTTGTCAGCTTTTTTCTTACACAACCATCAGGAGTGTATGTCCTTAAATTGCGTGTGTGTCAAATGGAAAACATGTTAGTTCATAAAACACACAAGACAAAATTATTTTAATTAAATCATAGCACATTCCAAATGGTCCTTGTTATTATCAGACAGTGCATCTCATGCAGATTATTATTCAAATTAGTCTAAAACTTTTTCAGTCTAAGGGCACCCAGGAGATGGAAGTTAGTGCTCTTTTTCCTTTATTAAGTAATTTTCAGTTTGTAACAAATTCTACGATTTCCTAATTTTTTTGTTGACCTTTTAATCAGTTACACGGGAGAGCCAGACTTAGTTTGGACCAAGTGACGAGGAAGCTACCTAACATACTACTTGCATGATATAAAATTGGATTTGACCCTGTTTTTAATTCAGAACTGCTGTAACTCTTTGTGACAGGAGAAGGATTCTGCATTACTTGTTTGCAACAGTTAATCATCTGAATTACGGTTTTCACATTTTTATATTATAAATGATCTCCTCTAAACACCTCAATTATGTGTAAACCTGGTAAACACCAGCTTGTCCTACACCAGCATCCAAGCCGCCTTCAAAACCAATCTCCTCCCTTTCCTGAGACTCAATCAGTGCATGAATTTGAAGTTGAAGGACATTGATTTGTTGTGTTTTTAACACTTTATTGGATATGCATATTAAGCCCATTTTAACTCAAATAACCCCCCAAAAAACCTAATGCAGGGAATAACCTTGAAAAGTCACTTCATTAGTAAACAGAGACCACCTATAAATAATTTATCTTAGGTAAAAAAAACAATCAAAATCAAAGGTTTCATATAGAGAACAACCACCCTCATGAAGACCAAGAAATACACCAAACAGGTCATGGATAAAGTTATAAATAGGTTTGCACCAGGTTAGGTTATATAAAATATCCCAAGCTTAATTCATCTCAATTGACTGATCACCAGCAATCTGATCTGACAGGCCAGGAAAAACAGAAGAAAAAAACAACTTGCAAAACATGCAAATTACTATTGATGTGTGGTAAAAAACTAACACCATGATTACACCAGCCAATGGTTAAAATGGTGATAGCAGCATTATGTGGTTGGGATACTCCCACTCAGCAGACCTGAAAGATGGTGGGAATATTGAAAAGATAGATAGAGCAAAATACATGGTAATCTTGGGATGAACCTGTTGGAGGTTGCAAAAGTAAAACGGAGTATAACCGCCACAGCCATTAAATAAATATTGGAGCAGTAACTCGTTATTACGAGATAACTATTCTCGTTATAACAAAATACTTTCTCGTTTTAATGGGAATATTTATCTCGTTATAACGTGATACAGTCAAACCTCACCTTTCCGCAGGTTGTTTTATTCTCCTCTAAATAATGTGAGCTGATGGAGCGAGAGTTGGAGCAGCTTCATACACACACACACACCCCCAGCCAGCACGGCGTTCCACAGCTTCTCCGTGAGCTGCTGCGAGTTCTCCAGCGCCAGGTAGAACAAGTAGCACCACAGCAGGCGCACCATGCTGCCGCACCCCCACCGAACACGTGCATGCGGACCAGGCGGCGCAGCTGCTAGTAAAAGCCCACGCGGGCGGGACTGGCCGAAAAAAAAAAGAAAATTATTTAAGAATGTAAGCTGTGATGGAATCACACAGACCCGTCTACTGTAAACCCGCCAAGCTTGTAATTAGCAGCTAAAATACAACTAGCAAGTTAAAATGTTTAATTTACGAAAACTGGCAATATAAAATATTACTGTGATACGCAACAATCAGCTAACGCGTCACAACAGCAAAAAAAAGTTGTACCGTAGAAAACACTTCCAAAAACACTAACAATGCACTACATCCAATTCTGGAACTGCTGCTGTTTGGAGCTATTAGCAGTTCCATGCTTCTTTCTATTGAAGTCAATGGGAGTGTCAAAACTCTCTCTAGGGAGCTGATTGGTTTGGTTCTAAGGTGTGATACTGGAGACAGCCAATCACACAAGTGAGCCAAACAACAGAGAGCCAATCAAGTGCTGGTGGGCGGTCTAAAGTCAGAGAAGAGGGCTTCAGCTTGAGCGGTTGTTTCCCGCATGGTCTTAGTGCTGACAATTTCGGTGTAGTGTAACGGAACATTGTTTTTGGATAGTAAAAAGTGCAGGGGACCAAATCGGACATTTGAAAAAGTGCAGGGGACATGTGCCCTGTGTCCCCCTCCAAAATTACGTCAGTGCTTAGCTAATACACCCTGGACAGGTCGCAAATGTGTTGCAGGTAAAACACATATAAAGGGTTATTAAATAAAACAAACAAATTGTATGCATTTTTGAAGTAGTGTAGGCAGGAATATGGAATGTATTGTAAATAAATATGTAAAGTACATAAAACAATTGTGTAGTTTGAAACATTTATTTAACTTTTTTTTCCATTTGAAATAACCATAAATACATTGTTTTTGTAGATCAACAAATTACCAATTGGGAGCATGGGTGATAACAGCTTGGCCACATACATTTCCATCTATGGTGACAGGATTGCCCCCCAAAGATTTTATTCTAAGTACAGAAGAAAAGGTGAGAGAGATGCACAGCGGCAGACCTTGCTTCAAAAGCAGAAGAAAGGTGGGATTGACAAAGTATCAGGAGACCTTGACCAAGAAGAACCTGATGGACCTCTAACACATCCAAAAGGATATTTGAGGAATAACAAGCTGGCCCCGAGAAAGACAAGAAAGGCTGAAATAGGATGGATACACAATGGAAAGCAGAAACACAAGACAAATGATGGTTGAACAGGAAGAGTTGACTTGCGAAAGAAAGCGAAAAAAGGTGACATTTTAAGTGTTGCAAAGGAACTATTTTTTCCTAATGGAAAATCTAAAAAAGGAAAGCTGGAGGATTTCACTATTGACATTTTACATTATCAAGAGGATGCAATTTGCACAAGGGAACAGAGGAAATGAAGAATTACAGAAATCATCAATATGTGTCCAAATGTTTAAATACTGTATATGCCATACAGTATTTAGAGCCAAACAACCTAAATTTTCAAAGTGCTGAGATTAAGCATTATTTCTTTGTGCTTTAATCCCATTGAGAAGTATGTATTGATTACAGAACGCACATGACCTCCATCTGCATCCATGCAAAAAAATCTTCAGGTAGGACAGTCATCATCCATGTTACTTCAGAGATTTCAATCTATAAACACAACAAAGTTATAGTCATTTTTTTTTTTTCTTTTCAAATAACTTTTATACACATTGAGCACAGGTTACCTTTTAAAAAAGGGACAAGTCTAAAGATTCAAAGTTAGGAATAAATGCCAAAGTGGATCTTTGGTGAATTTCTCTTCAATAAATAAATATAAGGAAATTATCAATTACTAATTTATTACACAATGTAGTGCTACCAAACTCACATTACAAGTAAGACATCTCCTCTTTCATTCTCATTTTGGTAATATATGCTAATATATAATTTAAGTGAATTTTTATTCAATAGATAATAAAGCTACCAATAACTACTTTATTACACACTTAGTGTCACCCAACTCAAAGTACAAATAAACCCTCTCCTCTTGTTCATACTGCAACTTTTACCTTGGAAAAATATCCTATAATGTAATGTTTGTGGATTTTTATTCAATAAATACATGAAATCATTATGACTGCTTTATTACACATTGTACTTAAACTCAACTCACAGTACACCTACGCCTTCTCCTCTTGACCATAATACAAGTCTTAGTTTGGGAAAATCTTTAACGGTTTTTACCATTTGCCTTTACTTAAATTTTACCTTTTTTTCATAAGTGTTATCAAAAAGATCCCTTTGATAAGTTGTGAGATAAGGTTTTTTTTTTCCTCGAACAAGAGCATTATCTCTTTCTCCTCTGTACTTTATAGGAGTAATTCATTTCCACACTGCAAGTCTCATTAAGCCAACTCAATTGATTTTTTGCAGTTGATTTGATTGTTTAAAAGCTCACTCTTGGAGGCTTTGGGTTTACCAAAAAATCTGATCACATACCATGTAAATTATACTTCATACTTTTGTAGACTTTTTTATTTAGAAATGAAATGACACATTTTTGCTTCTTAACTGAAATAGGACAACGTTAAACATTGTAGTATAACCTTGTATACATATAAAAAAGCTTCTAAAACAGCTTTACCAATTATTAAAGAAATTAAAAGTATATATTTTACAAAAAAAAACAATGGGTGAGACATGTGTTATATACATCCTGCACTGTTGCATCAGTATTACTTGCAGCTGCCATATAAAATTAAAAACCACTATTGTTGCATTTCACCCCCTTACTTTTTCTTTTCTGTACCTCCTCAGCCGATCCATTTAAAAAACATAAAGACCACAAATTCTAGCAGCTGCCAAAAGTAGCTACGAGATTTAATATTTTCATAATGTAAATCTTTAAGGTTTATTCTTCTTATTTTATTTACCAAACTCCAAGAATGAGAAATCACAATCCAATATCTGGTTACAAAAACGATTTTGATTTGATATAAAATAAAAAATAAAAACAACAAAAAACAAGGAATCTAAAAAACGTGCCCTCATATAAAATGATTTTTACTTTTTTTTTTATTCAGGAAGGATTTGCATAGAGAACAATGCAATTAATTCAATGCAATTCTTCCAGCGCCGAAGACAGACGTTTTTTTTTTGAAAAATATGATTGTAGTTTACAGCCCAATCCACGTTGCTGTGATTGCAGTCATGTGTCGGATTTGTAGAAGCAATTCTCCGTTGATTATTTTTACGGAAATATAGAATCTGTGAATATATTTGTAAATTTACCTAAATCTAAGTAAACTAAGCACGCACCAGGCATGGAATCAACGTGTATTTCATTGAAAGAGATGTCTTGTTCCGAGCTATAAATGGTACCACTGCACTGTGGGTCCATTCAATAGCACAGAACTGTGTCCAATCAATGCTAAATTCATTTAGGCTTGTCATGTTGCGGTTTAGACTTCGGACCCACATAAACAGAGAACTCTCAGGAGACGTTAATAATGAGTTATTTTTGTGGATATTTTTGGGAAAGAGATCCAAACTGATCGGCAGTGGGCAACAGCAGTGAATGGCGTGGAACGGGAAACAGCTGGACAACAGGGAACGGCAGGGAACAGTGAGCGTCAACGACGTGGGAGACCGGGAGCTTCTAAGGGTGAGGACAAGTGAGGTGAGTCAACAGTTGAGTGCGAGGGAAAATAAATGAAGGGAACGATCTTACTTGAGATGGTGAGTTGATTTGCCAGGGAGGGCTGAGTGGTGAGGGGATGATGAGGTATGTTCCAGAGGGGGTCAGAGCAGTAGATGGTTGATGCTGGAGCGGACAGATCGAGCTAGCCAAGAGGAGTGGGAACCAGATGGTGAGGGAAGCCAGGGAGGAACTGCAGAGTTAGAGCGCTGGATGCAAGGGAAAACCTGGGGCGGAGACACAACGGTTGTTTAGAGCGAGGGAAAAAACAAAGTAACAAAATAACGGTGAGTCCAAAACCATACAAAAATCTCTATAGATAGCAGGGAGCAAAAATACTAGAGACTGCAAAGAAACACTAGAGAGCACAAAAACACCAGAGACTGCAAAAACACTAGAGATCACAAAAACACTAGAGACTACAGGAGGCATACAAAAATCCAAGGTTGCTGAAAAACAGGAAACACTAGAGACTGCTATGAGCTTACAAAAATTGTAAGGGAGCACTGAGGACAAATTACCAGTGGTAGATAATACTCAGGCGGTGAGTAGCTGGTTCACCAGTCCTCTTATACTGGCCCAGCTCGTCAGTGGAAACCAGTTGCACCTGTGGAAGGAGCTCCAGCATCAGAGAAACAAACGACCCCCTCTGGGAACCTGGGGAAGTGCCTAGAAAAGACTCACACTGACAAGGCTCAGTGCTTAATAAGTATGACTTACGTTGTCAATTCTCAATGCCAAAAGACGTTCCTCCAGGAGATTTTGACTTGTTAAAAGGTTTTGAAGCTACTCCAACTTTCTCTTTATTAGCTCACTATGTTTAGAGAAGAATAAAACATCCCACGAAAAGGTGACGTTTGACTGTAAAGCGTAATAACAAAAAAGTTTCTCATAACGAGATACCCATTCTTATTAAAACGAGAAGGTATCACGTTAAAACGAGATAAGAACTCGTTATAACGAGTTATTCAATGACTGTGGCAGCTATAGTCTTCCGTACAAAATACCTGAAACAGGGGCATAGTTTCACTGTGCAGAAGGAGAACTATCTGTATTTTTGGTTTGAGTTTTCTTTTTGTAGGATCATGCCACTATTGTTGTCCATACAATTTGCCGGAATTATCAAATCAAATGAATTAAAAAATACTTTATCATAAAGAGATATTGAATAACAAATCCCAAATGATTATAAGAGGAAGATTGTAACGCGCTAAAAATAGTTTTGTTTTGAATTTAAGAGGGATCCAAAAATATATATATACATATTCTCATACACATAAACATCTTCTGTCCCAGCCTTAACAATTCAATTTGATGATCTTTCAGATTCAGATTATGTGTGTGCTTTGTACTAGTGTTTTGTAAACATTTTATATTATGTTCCTTTGTTAATTCGCTCTCTAAATATCTTTCAGTTGGCCATTCCTACCAGTCAGTTTCTTGTGATCTATTTAATTGAATTCTCCCCGTAGGTTAGTTTTTATCTGTATTTTTTTAGTTAAATTTTTTATTTTAATCTTCCTACCTCCTGCATGTATTTGGGTCCTGCTGCTTACCATTAAATGAGAGAAACACCAAAGCAAGCAGAAGACCATTGATTAAAACTATTTATGAGAGAAAGGTAAACAAACAAAACGAAGGATAGAACGAACAGCTTAAAAAGAATATTCACACAAAACGTTTAGTAAAAGCTTATTGAACTTAAATAAATTAACTCAAATACAAACATTTTAGCCTAATAGATCTGTATCAGATTAATGACTGTTTATGGACACGACCTTCCTGAACATATCAGAAATAATACTTTTATCACGTGTTACTTAGCGACATACTATCTCCTGACAGCTTCTGATGAACTGCTCAGCTCCCTCACTGCCTCTTACAGCTATGAACAGAATGTTTTACTGATGTCCAAAGGCAATTATCTGACCCTAGTGCTGCAAATGAACATTTTAATTATTAGACGTGGCAGATAAAATCATGGTTGATATGAAGCAGTGTCTCTAAATTTCAGCGATGCTTAGTAGCGAGCTACTAGATCTGTCAGCAGTATTGTTCCAATTGATGTTTTCTGACAATAATTTATACATTTCACACATGCTCACGAAATCGTTGTGAGATACACTCTCCCTTGAGATAAATTAAGTTATTCTAACTTTTTATTCTAACTTTTTTTTTTTCTAACACACCTGCAACTCATTAAGCTCATTTGTTGCCTGGTTAAAAGGAGGTGATTTACGGTAACTCTTCTCTGAGCCGGTGCTCCTCCTCTTTGCTCTCTTTAAACAATTTTTAACCATAACCTGGTTGTCCTGTTCTATGTGGAAACCAACTTTCTCCTGTAGATCTTGAGGAAATGGAGCTTTATCCTGACAGTTATTAGGCATTAGGCGAGGTACAGTGGCTTGCAACAGTATTCATACTTAA
Source organism: Orestias chungarensis (assembly GCA_032876305.1). Lineage (NCBI taxonomy): Eukaryota > Metazoa > Chordata > Actinopteri > Cyprinodontiformes > Cyprinodontidae > Orestias > Orestias chungarensis. The sequence goes on along the minus strand of JAVLVB010000580.1, from coordinate 721,817 downwards.
TGAAACCCAAACTAATGTATTTTCCATTATATCACAAGCACAAATTATTTGAGTGACAGGAAGCCAGTGCAGAGACTTGAGCACTGGACTAATGTGCTCTTACTTCCTGGTTTTGGTAAGAACCCGAGCAGCAGCATTCTGGATGTTCTGAAGCTGTCTTAAGGCCCGTTTAGAAAGCCCAGTCAGCAGGCTGTTACAGTAGTCTAACCTGCTAGATATAAAAGCATGAGTAAGTCTTTCTAGGTCTGGTTTAGAGACTCTTCCTCTGATTCTGGCAATGTTTTTAAGATGGTAAAAGGCTGCTGATGTTGCTGATTTAATGTGGCTGTTGAAGTTCAGATCAGAATCCAGTATTACCCCAAGATTTTTGACCTGATGTTTAGGTTCCAGAGAGAGCGTCAGAAGGTAACTGATGACACTTTCTCTTCGTTTCTGTGGGCAACAGACAAAGATTTCAGTTTTGTCTGAGTTTAACTGGAGGAAGTTGTTCTGCATCCACAGACTGATCTGTTCAATACAGCGACACAATATATCAACTGGCCCATGTTGCTAATTTCACATGCATTGGTAGTGCCTTGCCCTGGGGCACATTGCCATGTGACAAGGGGCAGCTGAAATTGAACCTGCAAACTGCCTGATTGCAAGAAAACTACTCTACCCACTGTGCCACAGACACCCACATACACATTACATCAAAATATTCTATTATTGTTAACTCCACTAAAATTATTGAACTACATTGAACTATACAATATTAGCTGTAGTTATACGTTTTGCAGCACAAAAGGCATTAAAACGTTGATTCATCAATTTGCGATTTATTAAGTATGCAGATACTTCACTGATCCTGCCAAACAGAATTACAATAAGTAGAGCTGTTGATCTTCTGAAGATGGCAGCTAACGGCTCAACAGCGGCAATTGGTTACATCGTACCATAAGGTGTATGTTTTTGGTAAAAAAATCCGAATTCTGAAAAAATATTCTTAAGAGATTAAAGTCAGGATTATTATCTTTTTTTGGGGGGTCTTTTTTTTCCACCATTGGCCCTGATCATCTTCCATAGTTCTGTCACTAAAAAAAAAAATTGAGAGAAATATATTTTTTCATCATTTATTTTAAAAAGTAAGGATAACTGTCTCTTAAAATAAATGATCAGTGCCTCCTTCCCTTACTCCCACATACTTTTTAAAGCCAGTTGTACATTGTCAGGGAAGGTTGCAGCCATTCTCAATTTTTTTTAACCAAACATCTCAGTGACAGATGGAAAGACATTATGATCGGTTATGTGATTTACTAAACAAAGTGAAGCCCATTTCTTGATTTTCTTCCTTATTTTATGTGTCCTTCTGCTGCAGTTACCTCACTTTATTTATATTACCTTGTAGAATTACCTCTCTGTTGCTAGGAGACCTCTGGCATATTTTCTTTTATACTTTTTGTGATGTTTATGGACTTCAGTGTGCTGTAGACTTCATAATATGCAGGTAGAATGGGGTGATTAATAAACTGAACGGTGACATCGGTGACTGAAAACCTTTTATCAATAATCTGTTAAACTTTTTATTATCTTTCAGTGTATGGTTTTTCAACGAACCAAAATTTCCCTATTTCCATTTGCTCTCCCTGAATATATTTTTCCTTAATACTGTAAATATTTTCAGTTGCTCATATATTCATTATTACTTTACATTAGTCTCTCAACACCCATTCTAGTTTAAATGTACTCCAGCTTTATTTAGATTTTACAATTATATCCAATTCAAATTATTTTTCACAATAACTGTAATGCAGATTTAAAATGGCCACAGTTAGAATATGTTTAACCTCTTTACTGTGTAATTTCTAGTTAATGTATTTTCTAAAAGGCTACAATTCCCCAGACATTGGACAATAAATTAAGCGAGCTAATATTTCCTAGATCCAGCACTTTGCATGCCATTATGTTTGAAATGAATGTAAGTCTTTTGTGAGCTTGATATGTTTTAACCTTGTTGCATTTAATGTCCGCAGGTGGATGTTCCTGCACTTATCCTATTTCACTGATATTCACTTTCTTGGCAATAATAATAATTGAAATAAAGAACAAACAAGGATTTAATCCGGAAATGCTGGGGTTTTGTTAAATGATCTGTCACATCGTTAAAATCGAATTAATCAGATTATTGTTTGTGAATGATGTAACAAAAAAAACATAATGGCATGGTTACAACGTTATCAAAGAGTGACAAATGGTAATTTAAAAGAAACTATAGATGAATGCAACACCGACTAGATTTGATGTTTCACAGTGTTGTGCATGCATACTTATTCAGCATCGCCAGAATGCATTGTATTTTATTTGTAAACTTTCTTTTTTATGCTGCCCAGGCTCAGTTTCATTGCCATTCATGTTCTTGTCACCATTACGGAACTCTCTTTTTCTGTAGGTCCTGTCAATTTGTTGTGATACTGTCTACAACTGGTCACCTTTCTGTTTTCCTTTCCACCCCTCCCTTATACCTTTGTTGTCACATCTGGAGTACTTGTTAATTAAGACAATTATAGGCTGTAATGTATCAAGTGGATAAAAAAAACAACAAACGTCTTCATTACTTGTTCTTATACTGTAATAAAGATGTTTCACAAGAAGTGTCAGCAAATACATATGGGAGCAAATACATATGGGAGTATGTGGGGAATTTTTAAAAGATGGATTTATGAATTCTTATATAATTTTTTTTGTTATGTACTATTCTTTGTCTATGTGTTTTCAAGACATTTTTAACTTCATTATTTAAATAATATATACTGGTGATTGTAGGGTTAGTGCTTGTTCAGATAAAAAAAATATATATAAACTGCTTACTGCTTGTGATTAAAAGCAGATCTAGATGTAGAGCAGCAGAAGTCAGCATTATTACAATAGAGAAATATTTCACTGAGCCATTATTATTATTATTATTTTTATTATTATTGTTATATAGATACCACATTACTTAGTAAATTTCTGGTTGCCATTAAGTCCCATTTCGTTTGAGATAGCCATAAAGGGAATTTAAACAGATTAAATGCCAACAAGATTCTAACCTGCTAACAAGAACATAATTCTAATGTTTTATTTTTAATCAATCTGTTCTTTGTACAGTAGGTTCTATATCTTAATAGTTCAAATATATCTGCACAAGGTCTAACGTCTGAAACAACTGAGATTAGTGGCGCCTTATGTTTAAAGCTGTTGTTTTATAAATATAAGCCATAGATATTTTTCAATGTAATCATTGGTTGCTAGCTAATAGAAGGTGCAAGGACAGCATCGGCCCACCACTTACCACATCACCTTAAAATTTAAAATAAGATATAAACATGTAGAAAACGTTGGACATATATAATAAATAATACAACTGTAAAGCTGGAAAAATTTTTATTAAAAGAGCAAACCCTTGAACATATAATTTGTGTTGAGAACACCTACCAACGTTATTTAAAAAATAAGTAATGTACTTTTTTATCACTCTTATTGATTATTAATTATTTCTTAATTACTTAATTATAAAGACATGTTATCTTGGTCAGCAAGGTATCCACCAAGTACCAGTTGTATTTAAAAAGGGTATTGGTATAGGCTTACAACATAATATTTTAAACATAATTTTAAAGGGCAACACAATTCAAACTGGCTTTATTGACCGTGCCTTTTCACTGAATCAGATTGTTATTAAAAAACAAAACAAACAAGGTTATTAATAATTTTTAAAAGAAATATCAGTCTCCATATAAAATCTAGAAAGATGTGAAAGTAGCTTGAAAACATGTCTCATATACTGTTAGACTGCTGAAATTAGAATCCGGTTGACAAACCCTGAAATAAAACAAAAATGTAAAAGGAAAATTGCATATCTTGATAGCACTTTATGATCAATAACACTACAAACATCATCCGGCATTCAGACAGGTTTACTTTTCACAGATAGTTCCCCATCTGATTGTGTGCCTTATTCCCTTCGTATTTCTTAATCTTTTTCTCTGCAGTCTCATTTTGTTTCTGTCTCTACTCCTCCTATTCCTGTCTGTTTCTGGCTCTTCCTCCTGTGGAGACACATCCTCTCTGCTTGATTGCTCGCCTCTGATTTTTTTCTTCTCTGTATGCTTGTCAGAGGGGAGAGAGTGGGTAGGGTGCATTGGTTTTGAGTGAGTGGAAGTCAAAACAAGCAAAATTGGCTCTCAGTGAGTCTGACACCTCATGTGTCTGTTGATTGTATTTCTGTGTGCACCTGCCTGAAGATCTGCACATGCTGCTTGAAGAAGTTCTTGAGTTTGCAGTTTGTAACTTGTTGGTGCATCTAATCAGCATTCTGGGTTTCAAAGCAATAGGAAGCCCAAACAAGGCACTCTGACTGGTTAAATTATTCAGTTTAGCAAAAGTACATAAGTATCATTAACATTATTTTGTTATTTTAACATGTAAAATTGTCTTTTTCATGTCTTTGGGGAGAAAGATTACACTTATAAATGCCAATTAAAAAGCTAACATATCCATGCCTGCTTTTCACTGTTGTTCTTTACACTTAAATAAATTATCTCAGATTTTTCAAATGCAGATTAGAAAGGGGGAATACCTTATACCTTGTAAACAGTAAAATATAGTCACAACTGCATTTGGATTTATCAAAAACCTGGAGCATGACCGTGTCTGGTTACTCAAACTCATATAACTATTTTTTCAACTAAACTGCTACAGATAAAGACTCAATGTAAGAATATAAGCTATTCAATTATTGAGGCAACATTAATGGTGTACTTTACTATTTTCAACTTGCAAGATGATTCGTATACATTCTTATACATTTATAACTGGGGACTGGGATACAAAACTAGCTTTGTTATGTTTGTTTTGTGTTTGTTTGTTAATATTTCTGACCCACAAGCAGGAACACTGTCAGGAGATTGAATAAAATATTTTTGTTGACAAAAATATAAATGGTGGTTTGGGCTAGAATCGTGGCGTGGGAATCCAGGAGCTAAAGAAAAAAAATCACAGGTAAGGCTTTGACTGAGTGGAAGTGGTAAAACAACATTGTATTGTCTTACTGAGAGTTTTTCCTCTCTACTGTCGCTACATGCATGCTCAGTATGAGGGATTGCTGTAAAGTCAACGACAACACAAGCCATCATTTTGGTCTGCTGATTCCAGAGGAGTGAATGCTGCAAGTCAATGACTTGATGCAATCTGCTGGGGTTCCTTAGATTGAAAACTTTTTCAAATTGATTTGTTTATTATGTATCTTTGATTTTAATTGATTTTCTTGTAAAGTGCCTTGAGACGACATCTGTTGTAAATTGGTGCTATATAAGTAAAATGATTTTTGATTCTTGATACCATTCAGAGGTAAGTGGATTCCAAAATTGTGGGTTTGGGGTTGGCTGGAGAGGAGCTTGAATGGAGGCTGCTGAAGATGTGCTGGGGTGGACAGGTCGTATAGAGACAAACAAAGATTACATAAGAGATTGTTTAGAATATGTTACCAGTCAAATTGTGGAGAATCAGGTAAACATTGTTAGTGTGTTGTGGGCTTAATGTGATGTATAGATACATAAAAAATAAAATAAACAGCTTCCAGATCAGTTGGAGAAGGAAGACCTAATAGGAACCAAATAAACCCAGATAAAACTCACTTTCGTGACATGCTTATTACCGACAATAAAACCTACTTTGATTACTCGTTTATTCATACAATTAGGAATCATGAATTAAAATGAAATGTACATAGGTACATGATTATGGAAACGGTCAAAACAATAAAAAATTTACTGAAAATAATGCTTGTTTAATACAGTTATCTACAAAAACAAGTTGTTTTATGTTAACACTCCATGTTTAGTCGACTCAAAGTTGCTAATATGATCAATCCTACAGCAAAGTGCAGAATAATTATTAAAGAAGAGTAATAAATATAGGTTGCAGTATTCCCATTCATGTGTGCTCTCAAGCCGAGACAATTACTATAATGTGGGTAATGGTTGCATTTTGAATGAAAATATTCATTTATTAAAGCTAATGTTAAAGCAAAACTTGATTGCTAGCTGACGAAGGAGTTGTTTTAAAAAAAAGCAGCTTCTGAGTTTCTGTTTACCAGGAAAAGGTTTTACATACAACCTTGTTACACAAAACAAGATCAATAAAATGGTTCTACTCATTGTCAACTGCTAGTCCACAAATTAATGTTATATCATGAATGGGATTTGTAAGGTGTTTTCAAAATTTTTGAAGATAATATATCTAACCAATCAAATGCATACGTTTCTTTAGAGTGGCCCTTTAATACAACTTTACTGGTTTGTATATATATGAGCAGCCTTGCATACAAGTGTGATTATCAGTGAGTTGTATAAAAAAAGCGTTCATTAAAGAAACACATTTTTCTGTATTTTTTTATCACAATGTTCTTGACACACTCTTTACCAATGTAGTTATTACACACTCTGTTTCTCATGGTTACAGTTTTTAATTATATATGATGTAAATTAACCATTTTGAACTTTGAACTTCAAAAAGGTCAGAGACCATGTAACCCTCTGATGTGAAATGTCGATCTACCTTGTATTCCACCCGGTCCAAATAAGTTGAACCAACTATTTTCTTAAAGCAACAAAAGTATGACTTTTCCTTTTTAAAGTTGGAACACCAGGAAGTTAATCAGTTAAACTTGCTTGATCAGAAAAAAAATATTTTTTATATAAGTTTTCCAGATTAAGTCAGGCTTCATATATGTCTTAGATACTTCTTGGTTAAGCATAAGACACAAAAATAAAGCTGTAATAAAGCTGTAACATTTTATATAATTTTTCTGCCGCCAGATGGTTGCCATGTTTAAGTTCATCAGTTTTTTTATTGAGAAGGAATAACTAAAAGTATTTAGTTTACACTAACACACACAATAATAATGGTAGTTAATTGGATGTTTTAATTTTACAAGGCAATCTATTTACTTCAAAGGGTCTGAACAAATTGTTGACACATGCCATGACATGCAATGGCGAAGGTTTAAAATAGTTGGTGTCCATGGGAACAGTTTCACATGCTTCTAAATTGTTTAATATCTTTTTATTGTCAGAGTTAATTGGTATCTCAGCTTAGCATTTTACATTTGTATTAAGTTATACATTTCTTAAAGCCTTTGATCATTGTATAGATTATGTATTGAATAGATCTTAATAAAGTCATCATCGGGTTGTTTTAATCATTGTATTTGGACATTTGTTAGAAGATTAGAAACATATTGTCAGCTTAACTTGTTCAACTGATAATTTGACAGTGCTGGATGAGCTTCTACTTCTGGGTCATCCATCAAAGTGCATTGGTCGTTTGGATACTACATTAAGAAGTTTTTTTTCCTTCTTGCCATTTTCTCCATCTTCCTCAAGTTATAAAGGTAATCCTAAAAGGAAATATGGCACTTTCACAAGGCAGAGAAGTCATGGGAAAGGAGGAAGGCTGTAAAGAGACAGAAAGTGTGACTTGTGGTCTCATTATAAAGTAATCACTAAGAAGAAAGGTTAGGTGGTTGTTACACCAGCTATAAAATACTGAGTGGATGGAAAAAGACAGAAAGAGCTGGAGAAAGGGAGAGATATCACAAATGAAATACAGAGTAGAAAGGAGACAGACCATAAGATGGACAGGGTTGTATAGGTGAGATCAACTCTCAAGTATAATCATAAAATACTGGCAGGAGCTTCGGCAGAGAGGGAATGAGAGGGCTGCTAATAGAGTGGTTGTGATGGTGACATTTCTTTTATAGGGCACTGTAGCAACTGAGGTAAAGATTCAATTTCTGAAATTTAATTCAAGTAAATTCCCTACTTTTCTCCTAACATTTCCAATGATTATTCTGAGAATTAACTAGACAAAGCATGTCTAAAATAGCAAAAATAAAAAAGTCTGAAAAGCCATATATTTCATTAAAATGGGAAATCCAATCTATTTAGGACAAAAATTGACTGCTTATGATGTCATAATCTCTCCATATAATAAAAAATGGAACAATTTAAAGCCAAAGAATCAAGTTTCTCTTCCAAAGCTGCAACTGAATGGGTTTCTTACCTGTACAAATCTATTTTTTCCAATCTTGACCCAAGTACATTTGCTTTACAACCTGAAGCTACTGTGACACTGCGTCTTATCTTACCAGTAATGCTAGCTCACTTTACAAACACATTTACAATGGGTCTACAGGGGAGAAAATAAAGCAGAACACACATATTTTTATAACTGGAATGTACATTGTTTATGATGTAGCTCCATGTTATACGCTTTGTAGTGGAATAAAAGGTTTCTTTCCTTTTTTATAACTTATCGTCTGACTGTCTGGAAATGAAAGTGGTATTTGTATACCACAATGTGGTCACATTATTAATACCTGAATTAAAAAGAAAAGAGGTAGTACTACCTGTGAGAGCTACTTTAGTACACTAAAGTGAGGGAGTCTACAATGGAGCAGACACCATGTCTGCAAATCTTTGCTGCATTTTTCAGTAGTATTGCCAAATACGATGCTTTCAAAAAAGAACTCCTGTACCTTTTTGTTGTTTTATGTTCTGTTGTTTGTTAAAACAATTAGCTTTGAAGTAGTTCAGGTAATATATAGAGAAACTAAAAAGTGCATTATCTTAAAGTTTAATGATAAAGTGTGATTGGAAATCCAACAAGTGTGACATTAAAATAAAGTTATATCGGCAAGTCGTTTACTGTGGTATGTGTCTTCTAGCAAGTCCAAATACAAGAAAGGGAATGTTTGCCCATTCTCTTCTGGAAAAGCTTGTGAACATAGTTGGATGGGAAAGAGCATTTGAACAGCAATTTTCAAGCCTTGCCATAGTTGGTCATTTGTAGGGTTTCATGGTGAGAACACAGGAAGACACAGCAACACACCAGCCAAGAACAAACAATTTCCTTTTGATCAGTGGTACGTTTCAGGGCAGCGATAGTGTCTCTCCAGATCTTCTGACAGCGGCGGGTGTAGTGATTAACTAAGGTTACCGAGCTATCCCTTTCGTCTGAAGGGAAGAGGGGTGGCTTGTAACCAGAGCCAGTTCATACCTCCATTGGGCCCTAGGCAAAAATATGCCAAGGGCCCCCCCCTAACTAAAATCAAGTTGTCCAGTCCCCTCAGTGACTCCACCTCCTCCTCAGTATCAGCATCTACACAAGGGTACAAATGCAACAGGTTAGTAGATAGGTAAACAGAGCTCATTAGCATATCAATTTAAATCATAATAGAAATGGATGTGTATTGATACAAAATAAGATTATCAGTCTACACATTTAGTTAAGAAATAACAGTTTGTAATAACTTACCATCAAAGTGTCCCTTTCTGCACTTTCTTGAGGCAAAATCATCAATAATGTCATAACAGATTTTCTTCCCTGACTCATCAGCTGCAGGTGCATCTGGCTCATCTGTGCCTGTACTAGATCAACATTGTGCTGGCCCTCCATTGGCTGACTGGCTGGAGTCTGTACTGGTGAGAAACCTAAGCATAGCACATGTAAAATATAAATAAGGCTACTTTTAATTTAGCTTCATCAAATTAGCTGCACTTTAATTTAACATATTTCATCAGTTTATAGCCTTTTTATAGTAGTTTCTTGTGTTTTTTATTCTTTGAAAAGATTTGTTGGTAATATCATAACTTATTAGAGAATTATACTTGACAATCATTTTATCACTGTAACATCATGCAGCTCACATGCATGTGTAATGGAAATGTTAGTACAAGCTGGTAATGCATGTGAGTAATTTAGAAGACTGCTAGTCTTAAATAAGCATTCAATTGCTGATCAAAATGAGGCCATGTATCAGTATCACCATTCACCAGTTTACATCCCAGCATCATCTGAATTAAAATGAAAATTCTGCAAAGGTAACAGTTATGCATACTAAACAAAAACACAACCCATTTTTTCTGCCCATCTGACTATTGCATAATTTCCAAAAGTTCTCAGAGGAAGTTGCTTAGGTATGAATTGATTGCACTAAGATTACTTACTGCATATCTCAATGCATTATTGTATTCAAAACTAGGCTTATAAAACATATTTGTCATGCTCCTGCTGGGTTTGTAATCACAGTGTCACTTGTTCTTAAGACTCACTGACAAACACGCACATGTCATTTTAGATGTATTAAGCTAACTGTGAGAACATACAGTTGGCTTAACTACTATAAAAACACCAAAGGAGACACAATGAGTTACATAAGTTACAGTGTGTATTTACAAAAGCTTGGCTAAATTAGAAAGAAACTTCAACCTTTTGCTTGATTATATTACAAGAAAAGCTGATAAGTTTAATGAAAATTAGAATCATGCAGCAACGAACGGCAGCAATGATGTATCTTACTAATCAAAGCTTGTGTGTGGGCTGGCAGTTGATTACCCACGTTGGTAACAGCAATCATCTTATCACAATGAGTTCTCCATAGATTACTAAAAATATACTGTCATTAAGGCAATGAGACACTCTCCTCATTAGTAAAAAAGGCTTTGGAGAATAATTGTAATGATTAGCTTATGTCTTCTTCCATTTTTAGTTTATCATCCTCAACGTGTGATGGATACATAATGTGTCTTTGCATTTTTTTATCAGTAAAAGCACTAATGATTTCCGACTAAAAGCTTGACACAGAACATGAAACATCATTTCAATCCAGTTCAAGAGGTACTCTTCTAGTAGGAGTAAAACCTGTCGAACCTCCCTGACCAACAGTTTTTTTAGTGGATATCTAAATTACTAAATAAATATAGGACAGGACTGTTGATGGAAATTTCTTATCAAACCTGTTGCTATGGGAGATACATTGTGCAAGCAGAGAAAGGCAAACTTACAAATAGTAAAGAGGTTCAGTTTGGAGAGGGGACATTTTTGTAAAGCTAATGCTACCTAGGATTAAAACGGGGAGGCGAAATGTAACCAGAAAGGAACCCAAAGCAGATATCTCTCCAACTTTGAACTGGCTCCTGCAATGGCCATTTACATTGATGGACACTTTAGTAGGTTTTCTAATTTAAACATTCCTGTTTCTCACAATGTAATCTTTGAAGTTAAAAGATCCAGCAAAGTAGCCAGACAGAATGTATCTCAAAAGGTTTTTAAGAAGTTTTAAAATGGAAATCAGTTTATCTAAAACCATTACATACAACTATATAACAAGTAGATCATTTTAATTCAAATCGTTAACTGTGTACATCAGTTACGTATTATATGAACAATTTCATTTCATGTTGTAGAACCTGAACTTCAATTACACTATTATCGCTTATTTCCGCTCATTCCTTAATACAGCAAAATTTTGAACTTTAAAGGGACTCTAAGATACTCTAAGGATTCATTCCTGAGATAATGTATTTCATCTTTAATTCACTTTAAATCCTCATATTTCATATGGTCTATCAAAAGTATGCAAGTACAAAAATACATAGAAACGGGACGCCCATGCTGCTGCTCTGCTGTCTTAACCTGCTGAATGTTGTTAATAGAATAATGTGGATGACATTGGTTGGATATGAACTGCTGAGATTTCTTTCATACAAATGTTCATCAAGTAAGTTTAGGAAAAACGTCAGGGTAAATATTATGGAACCTAAATGTGATACAGTCTATCTTTGGTATTTGAGTAAAAGTGAATATGCTTATAGTCTCTGCTTTGTGATTTATTTTATTTCAAATGTCCCACAATCATCTATCAAAATAATAAATTAAAAAAACAAACAAACAGTTAAACAAATGTTTTCTTTGTGTATCATTTGGCTAAAAAAATACCATATCTGATTTGAATAATTTAATAATTGGTGATCATAAATACAGTAAAATGTTATATTATTAATGTAAAGGAGTTTCTTATAGTAAGAGGTTTACTTGATATCTGTTTAAGTATTTGCTGTAATGCAAGGATTTTGTTTGCCTCTCATCTATACTTCAAAAAAATATTTTTTTTAAGGTCCTACTATTCCCACTAGATTTTGGATAACTTTTTTGTTTGTTTCATTAGGTTTTTCTGGGGGTTAACCAGTGATGAACAGTTGAATGTCGGTACTGTCAGTATAAGAATTTGTTTGAGTTTTTACTTTTGGTGTGTAATAAATTGAACATCTTTGTTTGGGTCACATTGCATGTAGTCTTTTGGTTTGATTATGGTTTTGCTACTGTATATGCTACTGTATATTTGTGTTTTAGCTTTCCCTTTAGTGAATAAGTACCCTAGTTATGTCATAACTTTTACCGATCTGACCCACATAAACAGAGGACTCCCAGGAGATCAGGTAAACATGTTTTATTGAACAAGTTGGTGTGAACGGGAACGGCTTGAGGCGACAAGCGAGACCGGGAGCTTCTGTGAGGTGAAACCAGGTTGAGCTCTTTGACTGGGAAACTGAATTGATTAATTTGTATCTTTGTCTTACTTGGAGGTGATTACCCCAGGGAGAGAGTCGAAAGGAAGGAGGAGTACTTGCTCCTTTCCAGAGGTAGGTTGTCCAGGGGTCTTTCGGGAGGGGGATGGTTTGAGCAGGAGCGGGCCGTCCGAGCTGAATCCGAGGAGGGTGAACCAGAGTGGTGAACTGAGCCGGGATCCGGGAAACGGCGTAGCACTGAGAGGTTCTTGGGTCTGACCTGAGAAGGACCACAGCAGGTTTTAGCAGGGGGAAGGTACCAGCACAGAAAAAGATCAACTAGATGCAACGAGGAAAAAGGTTCAACGAGAAGATTCAAAACTAGAGAGCTTGGTCTACACAAGACTGATTGGCACAGGAGATAAACGTTACCAGTAGTAACAATACTCAGGCGATGTGAAGATGGTCCACCACTCCTCTTATACTGCTCCAGCTCCTGATTAGATGGGAAACACCTGTGTGGTGCACAGGCGTTCAACGCGCTCCAGCCAGAATGGAAACTGTGGTGACCCCCAGAGGACAACCTGCAAAACAACAAGATCCTCCTCCTTTCTGACAAGTTATCCTTTTCAGCCACAACGTATGAGTTACATTTCCCTTTTTTTACAATAATCCTGAATCTCCTGCTACTTTTGATTTCTCATTGTAAAGCTAATCCCACACATTTATAATGGTATATAGATATGTCTGCTTTTGAATTGTTGAATTTTGTTTAGTTCTCAACAGAACAAAATAAAAGGGAAATGTATGCATCTCACTTCTGACCATATTGGATAAAGACAGTTTTTGGGGTCTTTGCCATAGGTCTTTGTAGTATGTGTAAAAGAAGGTGACACAATGTTAAAATTTGGAAAATAGAATATCTGATAGGCCTGACAGAGCCTTTTTTTATGTAAAAAGCACACGTCATTAAGTAACACAGTTTAAAGTTAGATCAGGAATATTATTAGCAGATCATGATAGTGTTAGAGATATTTTAGCCTGAATTTCGCTAATCCTCTCATAAAAAACAAAACAAAAAACAAAGAAACTGCTTTAGTGGATGCATTTATTTGTTCAACTGAAGTAAAAACAACAGCGTTGAATTTTAGCATCTTTCTTTGTTTCTGTTCTGAGTCTATACAAATATGGATGTTGTCTTTTTAAACATTTAAGGAGGAATTTGATATCTAATTCTGCATTTATACCAGCCCTGTTTGATTTATTTTAATTAAGCTCTATATAGTTCCCTATAAAGTTTGGTTTGCCGGGGAATTTTTTAATGAGCAATCAAATTCTCATTTGTTTTGTTTGCTCCCCTCATACAGCTGAGAAAATGACAACAAAATTATACAGAATAGTTTACTTTTTGTATTTTTTTTCATATTGAGGAAGGTATCTAACTGTTTTGTGGTTGAAACTAGTGGAGGGTTGAAACAAGTAGAGTAAAGGAAGTGTTGGCTTAATTAGTGAGTCAGACCAAGATCAAGCTTTGAGTTGGTAACAAAAGTGTTTCAGATGACAGCTATAAAAGGAAGGGTGAATCCAGTGAGACTCGTGGGGGAGTATTTCCAGCTAAATGCTTAAGGGGTTTACATTTGAGAGTATAAGGTTTCTTACAGATCATAGAAAACTTAAGGAAATTACAACAGGCAACAGAGTGGGTTTTACAGTGGGGCTAAAGGCCACCAGCTCCTCTTAAGCTCCAGCTGATTGACTTGATGGCATGCTGCTGTACCAGGAGCAAACTGCTCAAACCTCTGGGAACTGGAGCTTTGTGCAAGACTGCCCCACAGGTAAATAAAAAACCTATAGGTTTTATTTTTTTAATAGCAGTACATATTACTGTATCTACTCTTAGGGTATTTTTACATTGTAAGAAATTAACCAGTAGATAATATTAAAATGCTTTTAGGGTGAATACGAGCTGCAGATGATGGTTACCATAATCAGTCCTGAATGAGGGGTAAGCAGTGGCTTCTCTGGCATGATAAGTTACATGTGGTAATACAAGTGAACAGCAGTTGGCAGCAAAAAATTATTTTGTGATCCATACAACCTGATTTCTTAAAACAACTCATCTTCACATAAACTTGCAAATAAAGGGTCGCTCACCCATACTACAAGTTTCTTGAAGACAAAAGAATGCCAGTCAATTGTTTATTTTGGCAAAAATTAATTCACTTCACTGAATAGCCAGTACGTTTAACATCGATTGCCCCATTGTGCTCTGTATAAACGTCTTGAATAATTTTGGGCAGTGATACAGTAGATCATCCTGTAGGTCGTTGTCATAACTCAACTACAGCAGAGATGGGCTATTACCAGCATAGGAGATAAGATAAGAAAAGATAATCCTTTATCAGTCCCACAGTGGGACAAAAAAATAGCAAGACACAGTACAAAAAAATAGATGAAATAAAAATTTGAAAAGCAGTATGTACAGCTTAAAACAAAAATCAGAGTGCAATATATACAAAAATTATATTTACAAAACAAATGTAATTGCACATTGCCTCCTTATTACACTTATTTATATTATTCAGTTTTTTGTTCCCCCCCCCCTAAGTTTGCAGTGGTGCAATGTGTATCTTTGCCTGTTGTGTGTTTGTGGTTAGCTGGGACCAGTGCTGGTTGTAAAGTCTGACCGCAACAGGCAGGAAGGACCTGCGGTAACGCTCCTCCGCACACTTGGGGTGCAGCATCCTGTCGCTGAAGGAGCTTCCTAGTGCTACCAGAGTCTCATGCATAGAGTGGGAGTTGTTATCCAGCATGGATGTCAGCTTTGCTTACATCCTCCTTTCACCCACCACCTGCACTGGGTCTAGAGGGCTTCCCAGGACAGAGCTGTCCCTCTTAATGAGTTTGTCAAGTCTCTTCTTGACTGCCGTCGAGATGCCTCCACCTCAGCAGACCACTCCGTAGAAGATGGCAGACGCCACCACTGAGTCAAAGAAGGTCCTCAAAAAAGGTCCTCAGCAGGAGGAGTCTGCCCTGGCATTTCCTGTAGAGAGCAGTGTTGTTAACTGACCAGTCCAGTTTATTGTTTAAGTAAACACCCAGGTTCCTTTTAACAGTCCACTCTCTCAGTGTCCATTCCCTGGATGTTCAGAGACGGAGGGGAATGTCCACACCTGCGAAAATCCACCACCAGGTCTTTGGTCTTCCCGCATTTATCTGGAGGTGGTTCTGCAGACACCAGTCCACATAGTCCTGAATTCTTGAATTCTCTATACTCGGTGTCCTCCTGATCAGTTCTGAGGCCAACAAGAACTTTTGGAGGTGACAGCTGTACTTGAAGTCAGCAGTGTACAGGGTGAAGAGGAATGGTTCCAGGACAGTTCCCTGAGGCACGCCTTTGCTGCTGACCACCTTGTCAGACACGTAGTCCCGTGCCCTTACAAACTGTGGTCGGTTGTTGAGGTAATCCAGAATCCAGTTTGACAAGGGACAGTCCACCCCGCTGTGTTCTAGCTTGTCCTTCAGGAGGCCTGGTTGTATGGTGTTAAAAGCACTGGCATGCAAATCAGAATAACTCTACAGTAAGTAAGTGACTTCAGTTCACTGTTTTAAGCTACCTTTTTTTCCCCCAGTTGACCATATGTTGGTTACATGATTAAATGAAGCACTTGAAAATTACTGAAAAGTGTTCAGTCAACAATCTGTACTGCTATGAGGTGATCACATTGGAAATTCCTCTTTCACCTGAGCCTCAACATTATTGCCAGCTTCCATCCTAATCTTAGCCGTGTTGTTTTTCATTACAATGCCACCCACTTTTTCTCCTAGTAAACCCAAATTGTCTATGAGGCTGCTAATGACTCGCTGTAGCCACGTCAATATTTTGTTTTTGGAGTGTTAAGAAAATGTCCAGTTTTGTAAAAATCTTCCAGGTGCATGGCAAAGGTAATGCTCTCCCATCCAGCTTCAGTTCAGATTTTTTGTCCAGCATGGTTCTTCCAAATATATGTCACAGTTTGCCTTTGAAATCGCACAGAATGACCAATGGCCTCTGTACTGTTTTGGGAGCTGGATAAAAGTTTTTCCGAAGCAGACAAACCAGCAAAGAATAGGTTCACGTCAAACATTTTTGCAAACTTGCTGCAAAATCAGATTTAGGTAGTGCATGTGGTAATCCACAAACTGCCTGTAACAAGGCTGCCTTTTGCGGCTGGATTCTACAGTGAGGATGAAGAGTTGAGGCAGAGTCAGGTAGAACAGCAGTTGTTTATTCTTCAATTACATTTCACAGGTGAAATTGCAGCATTAAATAGTTCCAGCTGTGACGGACCAATTCCTCATTATCCAGCAATTATCCCCCACACTTTTCCAATGGCCTCTCCTGGAACCTATAAATGGTGTCTGGACCCCTGGGGCAGTATTTGTCCAAAAACCCAGGAGAGGACACAGGAAAGACAGGTGAGTCACTTCATATTAGCACTCCACACTTAACAGATTATGCACAAACATTTGCTCAGTTTTACCCTACAGTAGCTCATTGCTCTCAGTAACAATTATCCTCCCTTCACAGGCAGCAACCTCACTTGTCAATGAGTAGCAGCTGTGGAGAGCCCAGAAACAAAGGCTACATACTAATCACTAAAAATACTCAATAAACAGAATTAAAACTTCTTGTGTGCAAATTGTTATTTATGTGCAAATCTATGCTTAAAGTGCAGTGCTAAATAAAGTGCTTGTTAGCTGCAAAAGTGCTTTTAAAGTGCTATACAGTGGCTTAATTAAAATAGTTTGGTGGAAAAACCAGTTTGGTGGAAAAGGGCAGTAATGAAGATTTCTTAAGTACACTGCCCATTCCGGTAAACATCTTTTATCATTTCTACAAAACAAAGTCAACAAAAAAACTTTAAATAAGGGTCTGTTGTTAAAAACTGATATATTTTTTTTCAATTGAACTGCCAAACAAATTTGTTTTGTGTTTTACCTTTATTTCATTATAAATCTAAATACTTAAGCTGATATCTCCTTCAGGTAATGACTTTTACAGTTTAAAGTAAAACATGCTATGATGATTTTTCTATATTTTTAAATAAATTATTTGTAGTCTTTTTTGCTGTATACCAGATTCATATTGTAAATCTAATCCAAATAATGGAACAACTTGCACAAACAAAGTTCATACCTAGACCAATTCCTAAGTCGGTCAAAAACAAAAGCTACAACTAAAATAGACATTTTCTAGAGCTTGTCTGGCGTCAGGTTGCAGGAGCAGCAGCTTAAGCAAAGATGCCCAAAATTTTTTAATCTACATGGTCAGCCTGTTTATGAATAAAATAAAATGAAATGAACCTTCTTTTTCAGGTGTGACCAGGAAAAAATACAAAAAAACATCTATCACACCCTTTGTCACTGTATCTAAACACAAAGCTCATTTAAATCAGTTCTGTCTCATATATGAGGTGTTCCCATTATCCGCATTATTTAAATGTATAGGAGAGGATCTTTTCAATAGAAAAATTTCAATGGAAAATTCCATTGAAAATGACAGCCAATCAAAAACGACCGGGGGTGAAAAATAACTGGCTGTCAATGCGGAAATAAAATTTAGGCGATGACGTATATCACTAATGTCCCCACCCACCCGACCAGTACAATGCGCGCTCATGTTTGAATTTGCGCATGCGCAGATTGTTGTTTAGAAAGTAAAACGGAACGGACAACACGCATCATTCACCACTGAAGAGAGGTTCTCCCCGTTCGGCAGCGAAAATGGAAGCTCGCAAGAGAAAAAAAGACGTGCGCGCTCCCGATATCAGGGGGCGTTACTGGAGTTGAGGTGGTGCATGCGCAGTGTTGTGAAAATAAGAATGAGCAGAAGATCCTCTCCTACACCTTTAAAGTAGCAAACATAACAGTGAGTCCCGTTGTTATGGTAGTGAGTCATTTGTTAATCATTTTAAAGTTTGGTTTGCAGTTTAGCTGAATTCCTTTTCTTTGTTTATCAGTTTTACTGATCACACGCTTAAAGACAAATGTCTTTAAATTGTTATGTTGTTTGCACCTATTGGTCAAATTAAATTATGCCTAAGCATATTTATGTTAAACCTTCAACCAAAAGCGAGACACATATATTGCAAATAGTGAATTGTTTTCCATCAGTTATCAACCTATGAAGAAGACAAATCCATCTTAACTCAAAATGGTTCTTTTCAAATAGGGCCGAGGTGTGTTAATTTACATAACAATGGAAGATGCTTTCTATAACAATAACAATGGCACATTTTCAGAGTAGGCTCCGGAGTGTAAGGGTTCGATCTATGTTGTTGTGTAAACAGAAAAACAATATTTTTTTCTTTTCTCACCTGGAATCCCTAGATCATATTCAGTGTAGCAGAAATCGGTAAACATCAGAGAACAACATAACATGTGTCTATAAATCTTACGGCCATAAAATGAGCATGTAATACTTTTGCTGGATTTTTAGGACAATTTTTTACATGATTATGCTGAGTTTCATGGAACAAAGCACCATCTAGTCGCATTGTATGAAAATTGTATGTTGCTTTTCACACAAAGATTGCAATTTGAACGTAGCCATGCTTAACACATTAATGTGCTTAAAAAAGGTTTAATGTGTAATGACAGCTAGTAACTATTCTAAAACAGTTGTACAGTATACTTAACATATTTAATCGGCATATTTTTGCCTTTTCTCTTAATCAAAAAACCTTTTCAGCACACCACAGTTTTGTGCTTGAAGAGTCGGGGAAAAAACAAAGTAGACGTTAAAAAAAAAAACCTCTTGCCTTACTTTCGAACCAGTGTCTTTTCACTGTACCTAGATAATCTCTTCTTTCTTTCTCTGTCCTGTTTTATCTCTTTCTTGTTCTGCTTTTCCAGGATAATGAAGTATTAATGTTTCAGGACTTGCCTTTGGCACTAAACCTGTTTGTCTGCTTCACAGAAAAACACATATGCCCCCCCCCCCATACAAACATTCACTCAGACAAAAGCTAAATAAAAAGAAAGATATTTGCCAAATAGAAGGAGAATAACAGAGGCCCTGACCTACATGCTGTGGATATTAGAGTCAGTGATACTCGCAAATCTACTGGAATTCTAAATTAGCAATTAAACGACAGTGGGGCTGAGGGCATAATGACTGAGGAGTGTGTACTTGTGTGGGCTACTGTAGAAGAATAGGAAAAAGGTGCTTTGCGAGTGTGTGTGTGTGTGTTTTTCCATGTGTGTAGGTGGTTGTAGGGCAAGTTCAAGGTGATTCCTTCACCAAATATAAACACAGAGCTTCTAGGCCATGGTCATCTCTGTCAGAAGGTTCTTTCTGAGACATACACTCCTGCGTTTCCAAGTGCATTGAGACATGGTTTCAAAAGAGAGTATTAGTTGAATGGATAATATCCATGGATATACCTTCTGGTGAAGCTAACTGCTCATTAGATAACATTTACTGAAGTATTCTAACTTTAGAGATTAATTTATACTGTTTGTTGTTGAAATTTATAGAAAATAATCCACAGCAGTAAAATATAGGATTACTAACTTGACTGACTCTGATATGAGTGTTTCGACAGACTAAGAGCTGACCTTTTACAAATAGCAAATGGGTTTATTCGCTTATACATTTCTCATATTCACCTTATCCAGATCAGGGTCAAAAGGTTACATGAGCTATTTTTCAGCTGTCAACAAGAAAGAGGGAAACAGCTCCCCAATCTATCCCAGGGCAAACCAAGTAAACAGACTTTGATCAGGATTACCACTTCAATAACGAATAAAGGGATTAGCTATCACAGGTGTGTATGAAAGTATATTTGAAGCTATTGGGGGGGAAGCCAGTGCACCTAAAGAAAAATCTCCTGTAAAATCTCAAAAGGTAAAGATAAATGAGCTATTCTGATCAGATGGCTGAACACACCTCAATGCTATTTTAGAGCCATGAACTCAAACACAAATAGTACAAGTTTGAGACTTTCAGCAAGTTGAACCGATCCAAAGGAGCAATGATGTTAGGATGACTAGGGCAGTTTATCTCCAGAATCACAGCTGCTTTTGACTTTTCCCAGCTCGCAGTCCTAGGTAATATAAGTTTTGGGAAGGAAATAACCAAGACAGGGCCACAGGTTCCATAACGGCAAAAAGGCTGCAAGGCAGGGAACATGCTAATGTTATCCAACAGTAACATGCATCTAAAGAATCCATATAAAGCAAAATGCAATAGTTTAAAACTGCTAAAGTGGAACGTATGCATTCTTGTACAAATAATCAATATAATGATACTTTTAGGCAAATACATCACTGGGAGTAAAGACAAAACTCACCTAAACAGTAAAAAACCTATAGCTTTCCAGACTACCATTATAAAACAGGAACTAAAGAACGAATTTTAGATAAAGTGTAGATCAACACTAAATTTTCATAGAAATTTTGTACGTTCTATCATTACGCTTGTACAATATAGGTTTTTTTTCTATTATCAAATGATTAAAACTCATTGATCTTTACACAATCCATTCTTGTCTCCCGGTGTTTAAATAAATATTAACTAAATTATTTGGAAAATGTGCAAATTAAGCATGTGAATGAGACTTGATTACTGCAGACCCATCATCTGCGTTGATCAATATGGGGGGGTTGTGCCATATTCAGGGACAATATACCCATCCATAAATTAGCATTTGGGGTTTTTTCATCATTTGAGTATGTATCATTCAAAATGGATACAAAACAATCTTCCATTCTTTGTATTACCCTCTACAAACCTCCAAGGAACTGTTTTATTGATGATTTTATTGAACTACTTTCAATTGTATGCACTAATTTTGACTGTTTGGTCATAACAGGGGACCTGAAAATGTACATGGATGCAGGTCAAGGTAAACAATGTAAAGAACTCACTGCTGTCCTTGAGATGTTTGGTCTAACTCAGCATGTGAACAAGCCTACACACAACAGAGGACACACTCTAGATGTGCTTATCTCAAAGGGTGTTGCCATTTTAAATGTGGGTGTTGTGGATGTCGCTTTGTCTGATCATTTTTGTGTTTTCTTTGACCTTTCTGTTACACCCAAGCCAACAACTGGCCATACAGTTACTCAAGACTTATTGATGACAACACAGGGATTCAGTTTTTGAAAATGATTAGGTTTGAAAATGCTCTGTGTTCTAATGTTGATATGTTGAACTCTTACACATCAAGTGTCTTGAAGGTTATGGATGCCATTGCTCCTGTCAAGGTTAAAATGGTTAAAAGTACACAAAAGGCACCATGAAGAAAAGCGGTCTCGGTCAGGGCACAGAAAAGGGAGTGCCGGAGAGCCGAACGCAAATGGCGTAAGTAAAAGCTCCAGGTTAATTTTGAAATCTACAAAGAAAAGTTGTGTGTGTTCAACCAGACTTTGCGTAGAACCAGAGAGAGCTATTTTTCAGAAATCATCAAAAACTGCAGAAACAACTTTTGTGTCCTGTTTGCTACAGTAAGCAGATTAACAAACCTTCCAGTCTCGACCCCCTTGGAACTGATTTCTACATCCAAATGTCAGGAATTTGCAGTATTCTTTAATGACAAAGTTCAAGGTATTAAAAATGCAATTTTTTCCATGACAGACATAGCTCCTCTGCCCCCAGTTAGACATATGGAGCTGACACACTTCACACCTGTCTCAGATAAAACAGTTGAAGAGATCATCTGCAGCCTGAGCCCATCTACTTGCTGCCTGGATGAGTTACCCACTAGATTCCTAAAGTCTGTGCTGAGCAGTTTGCTGCCTCAACTCGCTCAGTTAGTCAATATCTCACTTCAGACTGGAATATTCCCAAAGGCCTTGAAAACTGCTGTCATTAAGCCTCTCCTAAAGAAGAGCAGTCTGGATGCCACAGTACTGAACAACTACCAGCCCATATCAAACCTGCCATTCTTAGGAAAAGTGCTGGAAAAAGTTGTATACCAACAGCTGAGTGACTTTCTCCAGTCTAATAATGTGTTTGATGCTTTCCAGTCAGGCTTTAGGCCCCACCACTGCACTGAGACAGCTCTGATCAAGGTGACAAATGACATCCGCCTAAATGCAGAAAAAGTCTCTGTCCTAGTTCTGCTGGACCTGACCGCCGCCTTTGATACAGTTGACCATGCGATTTTATTACAGAGGTTAAAAGACTGGGTGGGAATCACTGGTATGGCTCTCAACTGGTTCAAGTCCTACCGTAAGGACAGGTGTTACTTTGTTGAAATTGGGAACTGCGTCTCCGACCGATGGGTTGTGACCAGTGGGGTTCCCCAGGGGTCGATCCTGGGACCCCTTTTATTCAATCTGTACATGCTTCCATTGGGCCAGGTAATACGCAGCCATGATGTGTCCTACCACAACTATGCTGATGACACTGAGATCTACGTGTCGCTGACAGCAGGAGAACATGGGCCTGTTGATTTATTGTGTCACTGTATTGAACAGATCAGTCTGTGGATGCAGAACAACTTCCTCCAGTTAAACTCAGACAAAACTGAAATCATTGTCTGTGGCCCACAGAAACAAAGAGAAAGTGTCATCAGTTACCTTCTGATGCTCTCTCTGGAACCTAAACATCAGGTCAAAAACCTTGGGGTAATACTCGATTCTGACCTGAACTTCAACAGCCACATTAAATCAGTAACATCAGCAGCCTTTTACCATCTTAAAAACATTGCCAGAATCAGAGGAATAGTCTCTAAACCAGACCTAGAAAGACGTATCCATGCTTTTATCTCTAGCAGGTTAGACTACTGTAACGGCCTGCTCACTGGGCTTTCTAAACGGG
>JAVLVB010000580.1:676926-698539 GCA_032876305.1 Orestias chungarensis | reverse complement strand
GCCTTTTACCATCTTAAAAACATTGCCAGAATCAGAGGAATAGTCTCTAAACCAGACCTAGAAAGACGTATCCATGCTTTTATCTCTAGCAGGTTAGACTACTGTAACGGCCTGCTCACTGGGCTTTCTAAACGGGCCTTAAGACAGCTTCAGAACATCCAGAATGCTGCTGCTCGAGTTCTGACCAAAACCAGGAAATGTGAGCACATTAGTCCAGTGCTCAAGTCTCTGCACTGGCTTACTGTCACTCAAAGAATAGACTTTAAAACAGCCCTGCTTGTGTACAAGTCTCTTCATGGTTTAGCCCTAAAGTACATATCTGACATGTTAGAGCCATATGAACCAGCCAGGACTCTGAGAACCTCAGGTAGTGGCCCTAATGCTGATGCCCAGAGTCAGGACAAAACAAGGGGAGGCTTCATTCCAGTTTTATGCTCCTAAAATCTGGAACAGTCTTCCTGAAGAGGTGAGACAGGTTTCAACTCTGCCGTTGTTTAAATCGAGGCTGAAAACAGCCTTATTTAACTGTGCATATAGCAACTGAGAATATTATTACTATAATTATTATTACTATTTTATTTTTATTTTTATTTTATTTCTTTTGAATTCAAAGCTGATTTTATTGTTTCATTTTCTGATCTTTTTTCCTATGTAAAGCACTTTGAATTGTCTTGTTCACGAAAATGTGCTATGCAAATAAACTTGCCTATATCCACATATATGCTTAAACATTTTTTTAGCACCTGAAAAATCTCAAGGGCATTAGGGCTATTATGTAAATACTGCAGCTTGATCTAATTGCATATGCTACAGTTACAAGCTGCATAGAAAGTAGATGCTGCAAGCAAGTATTTACTTACTGCAGCATATTGTCATTTGTCACTGAAATGCGAAGCAGATACAAATGAATGTAACATAACTGTGGACATCGAGGAGTTTAAGCATTTCTTAATAATTTTTAATTATTAAGAAATGCTTAATAATAGTTATCTGATATAATAATAATTATCTGGTACATCTATGTTTGTTCAGACATTTGTTTGGACATGCATTACTTTACTCATTTAAAAGTCAACCTGACTAAAGCACCAAATCAGTGGCAATACAGCTTATTAATGATTCATGGTATTAGATTTCAGATGAGAGGAATCATAAGTCAGGACAAGTTATGCTTTTCATAAGAATTAATTATTAAAACAGTTATTAAATTATGGTAATGTGACAAGGAATATATTTTTTCTTTTGATTGATTTAATCTTTCAAAAACATCATGCCATAATTTCTGTTGTCATGGTTGAAAATCCTTCTAACTGAAACTTGTTAAACAATGTTTTCAAGATTAATTAATTTAGATGGAATATGAATCATGTTAAGAACTAATTATAAACAGCTTGACTTCAGGGGACAAGAGCGGCTTATTGCTGGAATAGGAACAGAAGCCTACAGCATGAAATCGCAGGAATTTACATATTGTGCATGGAAATGACTAGCCCCTTTTCATCTCCTCTTTTTTTTGCCTTTTCTTCACCGTTTCTCTCCTTCATATGCTTTCAAAAACAGAGTAGTGCTGTAGTTACCATTTCTTTGTCCTTATGTTTAAGCCACTGGTAACTACCTTTAATCATGTACGATTTTGGTTAGTGAAATTAAATAGAAAGTTTGCGGATTAAAAACTGGCAAGCAAACATTTTGGAATAATTCAAACTAATTATTTTAAAAAACGATTTTTCCTAATTCATTCCTGTGGCTATAAGTTTTTTAACTTTAGTTTTAGGTCACACGCATGCAGGACAACAAGAACTCAAATGTTACTATGCCTAAGATCTTACGTAACACTTCTCTTAACATAACAATTACGTCTTTCAACCCACATTAGACTTACCCTTAACAATGTTCAGCATTGTGGGTAAGATCGCAAAAACGAACGTTTTGACTGTTGCATGAGTTGTTTTGTTAGTCTAACAGGCTTGACAAGGATGTTTGGCTAATCTGATATCTCAACCTCTTTCAGCGTGTAAATGTTCTCTGAACCAAACATGTTGTTTAAAGCCAGTATGAGGGTGGGGGGGGGGTCATCTCCACCACAATGATGAATGTTACAACAGCTTAGCATAACTTGTGACATCGAGTTAGCATTAAGCAGCTTTGATGTTTATGTGCAATGCCATGTTGCCATTTTAATGTTTGATGACGGAGGAGTGTGCAGAAAGTTTTAGCTCCTTGCTTTATGTCGAGGCTCTATAATGTGTTCTGTCTTGTTTGCTTTCTAGATGATTCCCCATGCTGTGCAAATATGAGGTTGTAATATTACAGCATAATATAGAAATTGCATTCCTTATGATGTAATGTAATATTAATACTTACTTTGGAGATACACACCACCTTTCAAGGGTTTATCATTTTCACATTTACTCCCAATAATCTTACTTTTCAATTTCAGTTTTCCCTCTGGAGGTCATTCAATCTGTGATGTGTTTTTATCCACCCATTCACATGAAATGTGTGTTTTTACATATTCCCATTAGCTCATTCTGTTCTGTGATGCTGCATTAGTGAATGATGGGCTCCTTTTAGCTATTCTGTTGTGGACATGGGTCTTATGTTATTTTGTGCTGCTCAGATGATTCCTGATAGTATTTTTTGTACATGATGACATTTATTTTTGGCCAAAGCTTTTTAATATGTGAAGTGTTTCTTGTGTTTCCGTGATGCAATTAGAATGTGTAGCATTTTCCTCAACGAGTGGGAGCCCTTTGACTGCTCATATTCCTCATAATATTCTGAACTCCTGCACTAAGCAACTGTCAGTGAGTCCACATGCATCTCTGTAATCCCTTTGAAGGACAGGGGACTGAAAGATATGATTGCAAACACATCACAAATAAACACATGGGACACACATTTTTAAGATTGGGAAATGACCATAGTTGGTCTACTAACTATGAATTAAATATAGCTTATTAGTTGCATGCCTTGAGATGACAACCCAAATATCTACTGCAATCAGTATGAAATCATTATAGCAAACTGCTCCTGATGAATATAAAATAATAATAATAATAATAATAATTACACTTTTGGGCTCACTCCTATTAGTTGTTGTCGAACAACTGATATGTTTTTCAAAATGTATTGATTATGATATATTTTTTTAGTAAAAAAATATGGATATCAACAAGATATTAAAGTACATTTAGGGTGTAAATATCACAAATTTGAATAAGTTCCTAGGCTTCGTCTTTAAAATGGCAATATATGGTTTGAAGTATAAATGCCCATTTAAAGTTATCCTTAAATCAGTAAGCCTTCACATTTTCATGGAAAAGTTTGAAACATGATCTCAGTCTGCTTGCAGAACCTCTGCCATTAATCCCACAATGGCTTTGTTAACTTGTGAGGGTTAGGATTTCATTTCTAAGTTTAAAGTACTGCTTATTCATTTTAATTGTAATTGTTATAAATTAATGTCAACCAGCTATTAAAATTCTCATAATGATCACACAAAAATACATCCTTTGCCTATTAGTAATCCCTCTGCCGGAAAAGGAACCCAGCATGAAATACGAAACAGGAACAAATAGTTTGATTGGCTGATTAGCACTAAATGAGAGCTTGATTGGTTTATTAACATGCTGGATAAGAGCTGGATACCCTCTCCTTCTAGTAAACAGAGCTCCACTTTGCTTGGCATCATCATGACTGAGTAATACAGGACTAATACAGGGCAAAGCTAAGTTCAATGCTATTGATCTATTAAATCTAATAATACCACTGCAAAACTTTAATGCTAGTTGATGAGAAACAGATCAAAAGTATCAAATATTGGCAATAACATTAGAGCTTAATTGGAAATACATTCATTACAGTTGGGAAATATAATATTATTAATTGTTCCCTAGTGCATTAGTCTGTTTGGCTTTCACACAAGGAATGCATATTACTTAATTAAACTTCTTGTCAATCTCCCTAAAATTTTGTCTTGCACATTTGTGCAAAACAAGGTAGTCGTCAGGACCAATGGTTTTCTTTGGCAAAAAAAGCACTTTTCTGGTAAAAGAAGAAACAAGATTGGAAAAGCCTGCAGGTGTTTTTCTTAATGTTATGTAATTATGTCCATACATCACAAACTCCCTTTAGTCTTCAACATTAAGAAAGAGAATGTTAGTTTGGTTGACTACATATACTCTTTACCCTTGTACCACCTGTCCAGGGCATCCAGGACGGTTTTACAAATTCACGGAAAATCTAATTTTCAATGTTTTGTATTTGACATTTGAGCATGTAAATTTACTGGCAATTTGCATACAATTCTACTATACTTTGTTACATGACAAATTCTCCCCAAGAGGCTGCCTTTTGGTTGACTCTGCAACACAAAGATAAACAAAGGAACCTGAGCAGTTAGAGCTACAGCAAGTGAATGGGCAGTTTTACAGTTGAATTACAAAAAAAAAACTTTCCCATGTAGAAGTGACAGTGCATCATGTGCAAAGATTGCAAATTTGATTACGTTTCCAATTAAGATGCTGGAGTTTCCATACTAAAGATTTAAAGTATATATCATAGTATCTTTGACAAACAATTTTATTGTTTATTTTATTATATTAAAAAGAAGATATGCTAAGAAATATTTTGTTGAAGTTAAATTTTCTAACACAGAAGCTATATTTACAATACAAGCTCTTCTGCGATTATGACATGAATATGTTCTGTGAGTATGAAAATAAGCAACAGATTTTACTGAGGTGCAATGTTGCAATATTCTGAGACTCTAACTTTACAGTTTTTGTTATCTAAAAGCTATAATTATTAAAAGTTCAGTATTATAGGCTTGAAATATTGCAATATGAGTGTAATAAATATATATAAGTTAGAATTGCTGAAATGAGTGTTAAACATTTTTCTAAAATCTATATAATAACTTTTGCATGATGTTTATATCTTTTCAGCTGTACCAAAATTAAGTAGCATAATTTTTGCTATAATTGAGTTTTAAATGGCTCCTTCTACCACATTGTTAATGTGTCAAATGAAGCAAAATTATGAGAAACTACATTACTATTTTC
Organism: Orestias chungarensis; assembly: GCA_032876305.1. Classification (NCBI taxonomy): domain Eukaryota; kingdom Metazoa; phylum Chordata; class Actinopteri; order Cyprinodontiformes; family Cyprinodontidae; genus Orestias; species Orestias chungarensis. The sequence continues at coordinate 693,473 of JAVLVB010000580.1, read as the reverse complement.
TAAAAACTTACCAGTATGTAACTTGTGACAGAAGAAAATGCAATAACATTATAGTGTTTTTTTAATTAACTCTATTTCCTGCTTGCATTAATATAAGTAGTCATCCTAGCTTCTTTACTTTGTAAAGATTTTACTTAACATCCAGTGGCTTGCAAGTGTGTTTAATAATTAATACGAATATAGAGACAAGTTTTATGAAGAGCTACTTCTTCCATCCACAGACTGATAAGTGAAGAGTAATTCTTGTATTCGAAGTTCCACTTTTGTACAGCCCTAAGCACAGCAGTCTATCTCAAACCGTTTTCCATATTCCACTGACAGCTCTTCTGCCACACTAAAAACTATAATCCATCATTAGTGATTGAGGCCTTCCATTTTAAATTGGTTTTTTTTTTCTATGTTATAGCCTCTATAACTCACAGCAAGTTCTTAGAAAAGTGTCACTTGAGATAAAAGCACCTTTGAAAACACAGGAATATATAGGGACACTGCTTATAAATTACTTCAATACAAGTTGTTACATGTGGTTGTCTTTGTTTTACAATGTCTTAAACTTTGCCCTCAAATCTAATTCTACCTTGATTGTTTAGAGCAGACTTTACTTGTTCTACATTGCAGTTGTACTTGCTTTTAGGAATAGCTGGGCTGATTTTACATTCTCTAATAAACAAGGTAGTAAAAATAAGACCACAATGTAAAACAGTGAACTCAGTGAAGTATGCAAATGGGTATTAGTAAATCTTGAAAGCTCTTTAAATTTAGTTATAGCAGCAAATAAAAGTCAATGACTTGTTAAAAAATATATATTCAAGGGGCGCCACATATCTGATCAACTATGTTCTCAGGCTGCAATCTTTTGTGCAGCTGTACCTGGTTAAGTTCCTGGAACTTGGCCATTTGGTGTGTGTCATCCCTTTCCATGCCCCCTTCTTCCTGTTGATCTACAGTTGAATAAAGGTCACACAAAATTACTATAAAATGAGAAACTGAATTTGGCAGTTTTGAATTACATTTTGAATCAAACTGGACTGTTTTTTTTTTAAACTGAAAGCACAGTGTAGCGTCTAAACTCCCACTTTGTGAGTGGCTTGGGCAATATGAGTGTAAAATAAGGACCTGTCTTTATGCCTCAAAGTAAATGGATGTTGACAACTCGATTGCAAATCAACTTTTCATGGGACAAATGGCTATACTCAGGTCTTTGCAGAAACCTGCTCTTTAAAGGACTTTTACTTTGGGTGATAGTTTAATATTAGGACAACAAGAAAGCAGCCACATGGTATGGTTCATTAAGGGTGAAGCATTCGGTTAATTTACCTATATAAATCTCTTAGTGGCTCTTTTAACTACTTTAGATTTAAGGTTTTTTGTTGAGCGAAAGGAAATAAAATGGTATGTACTCTGATTTGAAGAACTTTGTTTAATAGGATGTCACTTCCGTTTGCGGTGAGGTTTGAGATGGGGCTAGAACTTGCCCTGATAAATGTATAGTCAGACATGTGGAGGGAGCTTTGCGCTTCGGTTTTTCATCTGAAGCCCTATAGTTTTTATTTGTATATTATGTTGGGATAATAAAGTTTGATATTTTACTTTAAAATTTGTAATTGTCTGTGACTAAAAAGGTAATGACATAAAGTTGGTGTTTAATAATTATCAGAAATAATTGTAACAACCCACATTTTTTTCTGGTACACTTGTTAGTTGCTTTGTGTGGAGGGATAGATTTTTGCCATCACAGTCACTGGTACTAGACCCCAGAGAATATCTGTGGAATCAGCTGATAAGAAAAAAACTGAAAGGATAATCTAAAACCCTAAATAGTCTAGACACATTGTGCAAATACGAATTATCAAACGACTGGCTTGGTGGGGCTAAGGGGGTTTAAACTGCTTACGCATTGTCCTACACTGGAAAAAAAAAAGTTATTAATGTTAATTTAATGAAAGCCATATTAAAATCTGTTCTCCCAAACAAACATCCAAGATTTTGAATAACCTATATTCAAATGTACACAGACTCCAGGACAACTAGCAAAACACATGCAATGTTTACAAAAATCCAGAAAAACACCCGGTTTGGCCAATCCTATGTTAGCAAGAAACATCAGAGCCAATTGATGAACATATGGGTGTTCTAAAGAGAAACATTCTTCTGCTTAGGCAATTATTTTCTGCATGGTTCTTGGCCTCAAGTATAAACATTTATCAGGGCCACAAAAAGTTTGATCACAACATTTTCAGATATTAATATTGGAGTTGTGGCCAATAACCAAAATTTACTGATACATCAGTATATAATTAATATTTCCCTATCATTTTACCATCTTGAATAAAACAACCAAATCACTGCCACTACCTCTATAACCCATAGCATCACTATCATAGTCACATGACCAAATAAAAGCCCAAAAACTAACTCCGTCCCGTCCAGAAATTCAAGCAACAACAAGAAAGAAAGAAATATTGGCTCTTAATATCTGCCCTTTTTTAACTTATCAGTATGATACCTATATGTTAAAAATGATTAAGATCGCCGAATATTAATATTAATGCCAAAATATTGTGAATCGCTACCATTTTAAAATACATGCTCCCTCTCCATTATTACATTAGTAGTCATTGATTAAGTGAAACATGTTTAGTGTTGTTTCAAAACTTACAAAATATTTTTGTGTTTATCATGGCACACGATAAACCAATAGATAATCAAACAAGCACAGGATGGCTTAAAATCCTACCCTGTCCTCTTTATGTACAGTTAGTACCATGCCATATGCTTACCAAAAAACAAAGGCAAGAGAAGCAAATAAATATGCCACAAACACCAATTCTGTCCATTGAGGAAGATATATATAGCTACGTACGGTAAACAGACTGGTAAAAATGGGAAAACAGGGATGTTAGGAAAAAGGATGGATGACATTCACACAATCCTGCTGAGCCTTCAGATTGGCCCTGAGATGTTAAGGATGGTAATACCTGTCAGGTGGACAGAGATTAATCACAGTTGTGTATAATGAAAATAAATATATCAGACAAGGTCTCTTAATTGCAGCTGTAGCGCAATACGCTGGATGTACTCTCATTCCTCTTATTCCTTATCTTATTGCACGTCACACCTCCTACTGCCATTTTGTTTCACTTTGAGACAATGAGCCATCCATGCATTTTAGGAGCATACAATGCTTTACCAAATGCAGCTGAGGTTTGGAAGGTGCATAGAAAAAGCTTGTTATCATCATAAGCAGTACAAATGGTTGCAAAGGTGCACTCTAATTTTTTATATTTACCAAATTTTATGCAGGAACATCCGATGTCCCTCATTCTTTCCCCTGCTGCACATTTTAGGGAGAATATGTTAGAGAGATTTCGACCACCTACGCTTCTCCTGGGGTGCCAGTGGAGATGCATTAATGTGCAAACCACGTCTTAATCATCCCATACAACCTTGTGATATTTTTTTTCAACTCATTAAAAAAATGTTCTCACTATTATAAAGAATCACTCTCACTTTTAAATGTGACCTTACCAATCTTCTATGAGTAATTATCTTCTTTCTGAGTGGGCTACAGTGTTTAATGCCATACACAATAAGGAAGTAACGCTATGGATAGCTCCGGACACACAGAAACACTATTGCACCAGCCGGCAGGGGTATTTGACACCATCTGGAAGTTTGACAGGGGGAAATAGGCCCGCACATTTTGTGGAGGAGCCTGGATGTCCAGGAGAGGGGGCAGACCCAGGGCCAACATGACAGATAAACAGGCACACAAAGACATAATCACAGGTTCCCTCCTCCATGCTTACATAAAACCTGGACACTCACACCAACCTATCAAAACAAAAAAAGAAAATGGACAAAAATGCACAAAAATGGACTGAAAACATTCACTCTCACTCCCCATACACATTCTTTACTTCCAGGTCTTGGTAAAGATAACCCATAGGGGCAACCTTCTCCTAGACCCAGTAGATTGTTTCTTTACTGGAAAGGAAAAAGGCTGTAGCAGAGCCAGCTGGAGCCAGGAGCCACCCAAAAGACCCAGACCCCAAACTCACATAGAGGTGGTGTAAAGGGAAAGGGGGGTCCAAACATGCCAGCCAACCTAAGAAGCCCACAGGTGAAAAAGTCCCTGGTTAAATAAAAATAATGCCAATATTTATTTAATTATTAAAAATATGTTAATTTTTTAATTAGCTGATAACAAATGTAACATAGAATTGAAGTAAACATAAAACCGGTCTTGTAAAAATTACCTAGGTATTCATACCTAGATTGGTACCTTAAGTGATTCGGACATCCTTAATTTGCCATTCCAAAAAATCTGGTTCAGTTGTCTAATAAGACATTCTTACTAAACTACATTTTTATAAAAGCCTGACATTTTTGCACTCTCAAGTAGAATTAGGTAAATCACAATATTTGCATTTTGTATCTATTGTCTACACAACGCAAGTCATTATTTTTTTCTCCAGAGGGTTTATGCTCTTTGCCCCAACATCGGAAACAGGTCCCACGGCACCCTCAAGACATAAAGGGCAGTTTAGTAGGACAGGAACCTGCAGGTTTTTGGCACTTGTTCCACTCTTGGATGTTCTCCAGTGCATTGTGTTCATTTCTACATATTTTTATGTGAACTTTTTTAATATTGTTATGTTATTTTCAAAGTTAACTTAATAAAGACAATTTTATCCAAAATTAATGTCATTTCCCTTTTTAGATTTTTGCAACCTTCTGAGTCCCAGGGTACAAGACAAAGTCAAAGCTGCTGTACCTGAAACAACACTTCCCCTCCTACTGTTTGAATGACCTTTTGTCTCACCACTGACATGTCAAAATAACTCCTGCTGCACTAAAAATGTCCCTGATGGATGAATTTCTCAGTATGGGATGAGTTTACTGTACACAGGGCAAGTTTAAAGAGTAATTAAAGTGTCTCTTTGCACATGTAAATTTCTGTGTACATACATAAGCTTGACAAAAAGCAGGGGTTCGTAACTATTTATCACAAAGTAATACAAACTAAAAGTAGCAGGTGGATTCCTCATTTGTTCATTCTGTTCTCCTCACAAACAAAGTAACAGGTCCTCTAAATAACCCCTCGAGAATGACTAACCTAGTTTTAAAGATATCAATCTTAAAATGTTCACTCTCTCTTGAAAACTGTAGTATTTGGCCAAACATTGGAAGGGGAAGTCACAGACTTAAGGTTTTTAGCTTGTCCTACGTTCCCTTGCAAGGGAACGAGCTTGTAGGAAAAATATGTAAGTGCCAAGTCAATGTTAATTTACACTCGAATTACAGCATAGGCCCAGTGACCTAAGTTACTGAATTCATACTTGTTTCATAATTTTTTTCTGGAAAAAATTGCCCAAACAGAGAGACAGGGATAACAGCATTGTAGTGACTATAATAATGGAAGGTTTTTAGCTGTATTGTTAGAGACAGTGTCTTACTCTACTTTTTAATCATACTGCAATTTAGACTTCATATCTCACTGTATATTTCTTCTATAGTATGAAAAATGATCCATTTCAAGAGGCAGGAGGCGATTAGTCACTGTTTTTTTGTGTCTGAGATCAGCAGGCTGTGTATAGCAGAGCAACATGCCTCGATGATTAATTTGCTCTGAGGCTGTCTGTAAAGTTTTGTTTGTTTCTTATGAAGTGTTCTGGTGCATGCTGGGCTTACCTGTTCAGAAGAGTGGATGTGCAGTAAATGCAAGAAATGCATGCTTCTGTTTTTTAAAGCCTGTAAAGAACATTTGTCACTCAGAACAACTTTAAACATCATAAACAAAAATATATAGTTTCTATGAGGAAAATACCTATTTTTTAGTAAAAGGTAAGAACGCAGATATAGTCAAGACACCTTCAGGCAGTTTTCCTTGAAGAAAAAATAATTGATGTTGGTGAAGATGTATGTGATAGTGATACAGCTAAATGTATTATAAAATTATTCGTAAACACTGTCCAAAATTAGTGTTGCTTCGGCGTGTGAGTTTGCAAAAACAATGTCAGACTCTTTAGTCTTCTCTGGTCCCCTGCCGGATTGGACCAGTGACGATATGTTTAGTTGCATGTTGTCATTAGATCACTGGTTATCTAGGTGGTGTCCAGAAACGGTCTGAAATACATTGATAATTGGCAAACTATTGGGAGAAATCCTGGTCTGATCCCGAGAAATGGCATTCAACCCACTTTGGACGGAGCAGCTCTTCCTTCTAGAAATATGGCTGAATTTATTAATTACCCAAATTACTGACGAAAAAGGGTTCAGACCAGGAAGAAGAGTCGTAGTTTAGAACTCCTCTCTGCAGCTTCTTTACTGTTACCTACCAACTATCCCATTGAGACAGTGTCCTGCCCAGAACCAAAACCAAATAGATTAAAGATCAATCTAAAAATAGCAAATCTTGTAAATCTGATAAAGATAAAAAATCAATTTGAACAAAAATTTACAACTATTAAATGTGGATATTTTATCTGACTTTGTGTTAAGCACTGATGAAGTCATTATAGTGGGAGATTTTAACATTTGTGTTAACATCAGAAATAACAGCCTAAATGTAGCCTTTACTGCCATTTTAGACTAAATTGGCTTCACTCAAAAAATCCAGACACTTACCCACTCTCTTGGTCACACTTTCGACCTTGTGCTGACTTATGGCATTGAGTCTGAAAAAGTTACTGTAATGCCTCAAAACCCTCTCCTTTCTGACCTTTTAATTTCTTCCGAATTTCTGAAAAACATAGTGGAGGGCAGCAATTTAATTTATGCTTTTGTTCATAGTATTACGTTCTGCAATAGACAATGTAGCCCCCATGAAAAGGAATGATTACTCATAGGAGGTTGGCTTCCTGGTTTAATTCAGAGAGTCGTACCTTGAAGAAGACCACCAGGATTTGGAGAAGAAATGGCAGTCTTCACTTTTAGAGCAGTTCTATTTATCCTGGCAAAACAGCGTGGTTGTGTATAAAAGGGCCCTTCGCCAACCTAGGTCTGTATATTTTACATTATTATTAGCGGAGAACAAGAACAATCTTAGGTTTCTTTTTAATACAGTTGCCAAACTTATGAGATATGAGAGCGCTGTTTTGCCATCCATTCATCCAGCTCTTAGCTGTAATGACTATCTATTAAAACTAAAATTTGGAATTCTTTATTTATAAAATGTACTCTATTATTTTTTTAAATGTTATCTATTAAATCCTCCATCCTCCAAAACAAAACTACTACCTCAGTAAGCAATGAGGAACTGAATGTGGCTCTGGAGCCTGATCTCTGTTTGAAGTGTTTTGTTCCAGTTGAGCCTTCTGTGCTTTCAAAACTATTTGGTTCATCTAAGCCTTCAACTTGTCTGTTGGATCCAATCCCAATCTAATTGTTTAAAGAAGTACTTCCTAATATTATTACTCCCATTTTGGATATGATTAATCTCTCATTAGATAATGGCTATGTACCAGAGGCTTTTAAGGCAGCTCCAATAAAAACCTTTACTTAAGTAACCTTCTCTTGATCAAGAAGACTTAATAAATTAGGGACCAATATATCTGATCTTCCTGTTTTTTAAATCTAAAATCCTTGAAATAATTGTTGCTAATCAACTGAGAGAGCCTTTGAGGAATAATGAGCTATTTGAAGAATTTCAGTCAGGTTTCAGAGCTCATTATAACACAGACATCTCTTATTAAAGTCACAAATGGTTTTCTCATGGCTTCAGAAAATGGATTCATATCTATTGTAGCTATGTTAGATCTCAGTGCTGCTTTTGACACAGTCGATCACAATATCCTCATAGAAAGGGTTGAAATCATTGTAGGTATAAAGGGAGCAGCGCTAGGCTGGTTCAAGTCATATTTGTCTGATATATGTAGATCCTAGTTTGTCCATCTAAATGACAAATTTTCTCAACATTGTAAGGTTACTTGTGCCACAGGGTTCCATACTTGGTCCATACATGCTCCCTATTGGTAATATCATCAGACAGCATGGTGTTAATCTCCACTGTTATGCTAAAGATACACAAATGTATTTATCCATTAATCCTGATTAATCCAGTCAGTTTGGTATGTCTTGAAAACATAAAAACGTGGATGACTTTAAACTTTGCGCTCTTAGACTCTGAAAAGACAGAAGTTATCTTTGGACCAGAACCTCTAAAAAAGAAGCTACTTAATCAACCCCTTAAACTAGATAGCATAAAATTGGCCTTTGGTAACAATGTACAGAACCTTGGCATTATTTTTGATGATGATATGTCTTTTAAGTCCCATATTAGATTAGATAAGAGATTATCCTTTATTGATCCCTCATACTCCTTTTCAACCAACCTGGTTCCAGTGCTGGTTCGGTCCTAGAGCCAGAGTTAGCACCGGTACTTTGTGTTTCCACTAATCAAACTGGTTCCAAACTGGTACCAAACTGGTGATTAGCTGGCACCAACTCTTTCTGGGGCCCGAGGGAAGAACCGGTTCAACATGATGACGTCAGGGACTAGGGCGGGGCTACGGAACAACTAATAGCCGGTAAACAGGTAACGAGCGACAGTTTTTAAACAACGCTGGAGTTGCTTGTGCAACTAAAACAAACAAAATGGAATTCCCCAAGGGGTAAGCCCACCTGGTGAAGTCACAGTCACAGCTATGCATAAATAGTGTAAAATAAATAGTGCCACGTGTAAATGTACCTTGTTATTGTACATTCAATATATATAAATATATTATTAATATATGTAAGTAATGTCTAATACATATGGAATAATGTAACAAAGTAATTTAGCCCTGGCATTATTAAAGTATTTCTTATTCAGATTCCTCATTGATGGGACAGGTGTTGAATGAAACGTTGCCCAGCTTGACAGAGCTCCTGTGTGTCGCTGAATGTGTGCATTGATGACTGAAAGACATCTTCTGCCTCCATTTATCTGTTTACTACAGTGTGTTGAATTCATCTTAATGTGTATTTAAAGACATTTCAATTGGTGGGAAAAATTGCAGGGGGGGTAATATAAAAAAAAAGGCTAATCAGCCAAAACTTTCGCAACCCCCATGCAATACCTCCGCGGACCCCCTAGGGGTCGCGGACCCCCTGTTGAAAACCCCTGGTCTAGAGGCATAGCCGGAAAAAAAACACATTAACTGAACATCTTCTGTAGCTGTAGAAGATTTATGGATCTATTATAATAAGACATCTACTGTTAGTCTTTCAAGATGGTTAGAAACGTCCAATCTCCTTTGTCTGGTATTGGTTTCATGAGTATTCCATGTGACAAACTTTAGTCGGACAGTGTGTGTCACCATAGAAACAGAAGTTAGTGATTGGTGTTGCCAGGTTAAAATTAGCAGAGATATAGGAAAGAGCTGCTGAGTGTGAGAGCGGATGAGAGATAGAAAATTGTGTTAGGAAATATTTTTTGAGTGTGTTTGATGGGGCATGGATGTGGCTATGAAAAAATTAATAGGAGAAATGAGAAAAAAACAGCCTCTGCACCACCCACATCCAGCAGTATGAACATGTGACTTAGCTGTGAATTGCAGTTAATTACAATTTCCAGTTAGTTGAGCTCTTATGGACTAGTTTCCCAGTCCCTAAACAGCTGACCATCAACATAAAGTTTATTTACAGCCACCGTAGCTCTGAGGCCTTTGGAAATAAATTCAGATTGGGAATAATCAACAAAATAACTGTAGTTTGTTTCATGCAGCTCTCTACCCCGACCTTTCATCTGCACTTTTTGTTTACATTGCTCAAACTTTGCCATCAGGCTTCATATCTCCAAGCCAGTAAACACAATGGAACATAACTTTTTTTGCTGCTTCACTTGGAGATTTACATACCTTTGGAGAATTTTTTGAACTGTGGCATCAGGATCTAAAACTACCTGCTCTGGAAACCCCAAAAAGTTACCCGGCATGCCAGAAGCTTGTGTACTAATGGTTTCCGTAATTCTTTTATTTTTCTCCCAACAGCTGTTACATCCAAGTAGTACTTCATTTTTTTTACGTTATCCCTCAGCATTTTGTTCTCTGCAGTGAGCGAGGCCACCTGTTCTTGGCCAAACTCCAGAGATTTCCTCAGAGATTGAAATTACTAATGGCACATCGCCACCAGGCCCAGACAGGCATCTAGGCTGGCTAGCTTGTCAATAGTGTCCAGGATATCAGTGACGCTTTTCTCTGATGAGATATCGAAAGAGTTGGCCTGAAGAGATACTGGAAGCTTTGGCACTTATTTAATAGTGGGGCTGTACTTGTAACTATGGTGGGGTTTTTTTGTAGTCAAAATTTTTCAAAACACTCATCCACATAGGTGTTGTAGGTGTCCAAGGTTTGTTTTATTATAGAATATTAGGCAGTTGGTAGTATGAGTAAAAAAGTTCAGTGTTTGGCATAAATATTTTGTTGTTTCTTTACCAAGGTTGGATATATTGTTTATCAGTTTCCCAAAATCATTACTTACACAAAAGTCTCATTGGATCTCAGTAGTTTATCCCACATCTATTCCTTGCCATGCCTCTAGTGTTTGGGTTCAGGAATAGATACTTGCAAAACCAACAGGGAAGGAAGACAGTCGATGGAGACAAATAGATACATAAGTAAAAAAAGAAAACAGGAATGTAAGAAAACACCTTCGATTTGAAATGTTGCAAGGTAATGCTAGCCAAGGTAAATAAACTTCAAAGTGCTTCACAAGATTAAATTGAAAATAAAACAAAAAACAATCAAAAACATTACAGTATGCAGTAGGAAAGTGAAGAAAAGTGATTGCAGGTATGCTAACCTATGTTAGAATGTTGAACCTTTTTTATTTTTATGGCCGTGTTAAATATCTAACATTTTTGATAAAACAAAACCATTTGCTTTAAAGAATAGTCACAAGGGCCTGTATTTAAAGACACATTTATTATGGTATGTCACGTGACTGTTGTCCTCCTAAAAGCCCTAGAAACCTTGTTAAAAACCCAAGGACATTTTCAATAAAACATCTATATGAGTGAGATGAGCTTAATTAAAAAACCAAAAACGAAAACACACGACTCTGCTTAATCAATTTTATTTAAGATTATTTTACTGCATTATGCCCCATAGTGCGGAATAGTCCTTTCTACTATATTTGTTTTGTAGTGTCCTTTTACTTAAGAGTCGTGCCTTATTAGTAAATTCTTTAAAGATAACCCAAAATGCAACAGCTGCAAGATGACTTGCATAGATCAGAGGTTAACCATTAATTTGAAACTCTATAAAACATCCCTGAGGTTAGATTAAAAACAAAACAACAAAAAAACATTACATTTTTTGCATCATCAATATCTAAAAATGGAGATGAGAATATGTTGTCCACAACACATTACACCAAAAATGTATTGTTAGTTTGAGATCATATCAAAAGAAGTCTTTTTTTCATATTTATGTTGTGCTCAAAGAATTTTTAATTGCTCTAACAGATTTCTGTTAATAGTTTGGTGTAATAATTGTTTATTTTTGCTCTTTGAACCAGAGAACCCCTAAAACTGAACTTCAATGTTTACAGAGTGTTAATAGACCAAAATTGACTATATCGTACAACAATTTTGAATTGACATGTGAATAAAATCTTGGCTCTAATGCATAAAATGTCTATTTTCCTTTTTTATGGTATAACTACTCCTTTGAACTCCTTTTATTTCTACAGTTTGGGGGGATTATTCAACTGGATGAAAGAGGGACTCATTCTTCCCCCCTCACTCCTCCCCTACGGGTCTATGCTCCCTCCTCTATTTCCAACCTTCTAATCCACTCTTTCACTCTCCTCCGAATCTACCCCCTCGCCCCCGCTTCTTTTTTTCCCTCTTCTTCATTACTTTTCCATCCCATCCTCTATTTTCTGCAGTTCTCACTCCCCCCTTATCCTCTTTTCTCCTCAATTCCTCTTTGTATATCTTCCTTCCTCAGCTACGTTTCTTTCCAACGGTGTCTCCTGTTAATTTCTGTGTCTTTAGTTTATGTTTGCCATCTGCAAAACAGTTAAATGTGATCTTTCCACTACTTAAACCTTTTATTGATCATTTTTCCCTTCTTGCATTATTTCCAGAGTTTCTCTCATATAACTCAGCTTCGCAAAGTATAATTTTTCTCAGCTGAATAGAAAAAAAAAACATACCAAAGCATTGGCATCTGCCCTGTTTATCCAATCTCACTGCTAATTTATTCATTTGCTTATGCCCCTCTCTCACCATAGGTTGCATTCCTCTATTTTCACAACTTTGCTTTGTGTCTAACTCAGTCAACCAACCCAAGCTTTCTTGCCAACACACACACGCATTTAAGCATACGCGAGCTATGATTGCAACCTGGCGGAGCGTTAAATTACAGCCTCACCAACACTGCTGTGAGGGAATCTCTAAGTGTTCTGCTTGCTGTCTCTTGTCTTGTCTTCTTCCACTTTTCTATCTTTACTGATCATCCTCTCCAAACTGACTCCCACTTTTCATTTACCGCTGTTTTTTTTCTATAAGTTACTGTAAAAGGTTTGTGTTTTATTCATGTTATGCCTATTTTTGTAATTTTTTTAATCTGCCTGATTTCTTCGACAGTACTTGTTAACCTTGCAAAAATTCCTCTATGCTTCTGCTGATCTTAGTGTGTCCCCTATTTTGTAACTTTCTTTTCTTCGTATATAATGACTAGAAAACAGCTCATTGGCAGTACCAAATTTACCCTGCATTCCCAAAAATACCTTTTTTTCCAATTCCTTCTGCCTTTTTACGTAGTCCATCTTCTTTATTTCCCTAATTCTCTATGCAGTTACACTCTTGTGTTTTCAATCATAATTCTCCTCACTAACTCCCTTCTATCTCAACACGTCTCCCCCTAGCACTCATTATCATTTGTGCGTCTGTGTCAGGTTTCATCCTGTCAGTGAAAGGTCAGCAGCAGGGATTTCCCTGGGCATCACAGCTAGCAGCTTTAGCACTCTGCACCACCAGCCTTATGCTGCATATTAACAATAGTGCCAGAAGCCGTACCCTATAATGCCACCAGCCAACATATTAAGTAGCTACCAAGTACCCCCAAGCTCAAGTAACAAAATCGTTTTACAGTGTAGGTTAAAGCCAAGTGGATTAATCTCTTATTATCCTTAGATTATGGCTACAGAATAGCTTAACAACAGCAGTTTTTTTGTTGTCCAGATTTTTAAAAGGCAGGCAGTTGTTAGTGTAGTTTTTAAGTACTTAGCTAGCATCGCATCATGGCTTATGAAGGTCGTACAACATTTTTGGCAAAGAAATTATCATGCTGTTAGTCTTTTGAGGATGAAGTCTGACACATCACCATGGGAGCCAGTGAGATCATATTTAATTGTAGTAGGGTAATTAGCTGCGTCTTCTATTACCAAAGAAATGTGCAGGTCTGAAAACTGTATACTAACTTTCTTGGTACAGATAAAAAAAAGATGACATCTATAATATACTTGGCCTTAAAAATCTAGATTTCTACAAGTTGGTGTGCATTCACTATCTCCTTAATTGAACAATAAAAAGGAAAAACTTCCCTTCCTCAATTTCTGGCCAAAAACTATATTTTTGGATATTTTGTTTCTTTCATTCTTTGCATGCTAATTGGTTTTACTTTACTTAATACATTTTTACTGTTGCTTACAATAGAGAGAAGGCGGTTAACATTACAGAATTTTAAATAAAACCTCAATTAAAGACATAAATCTCAAACTAAAAAGATGCTATGGATGCAAAAATGAAGAGAAGGATGAAATTTTCAAATACAAAAAAAAGGTTTCAATGTTGTAAAAGACATTATGTCTTCTTCCCGTCCCAGAGAAAACTCAACTTATATTTTCTCAACGATTATAGAGCTGTTGTACTGATATCCCACATTATGAAGAGCCTGAAGAGAGACTCCATTGGCAAACCGAAGTAAGCAAAAAAGCAAATATCAGGACCCGTTAAACTTTGCTTATCATCTTTTGAATGGAATACGCCATCATACACCTGCTTCAAAACACAGAGTTGTCTAGCCAACTGTCAGCACTGTGAGTATCATGTTCTTTGATTTCCCCAGTGCATTTAACACAATTTAGCCTGATTTTCTTTGTCAAATACACCAGAACAATGGAAGCTTTACAAACCACCTGGATCAATGACAAAGACAATAAGGCCAAAGTTTGTAAAACTAAAGGATTTTGTGTCTCACTAGGAGAACACCAGCACGGGAGTAGCGCAGGGGAGTGTACTCTCACCATTTCTTTTCAGTCTGTACATCTGAGACTTCTAGCACAAATTGGTGCCATGTTGATACTTAGATCACTCTGCAGTCATTGGGTGTATCAGAGATGGACAAAAAGCTTAGTAAAGACTGCTGGGTGATCATTTTGTGGCATAATGTAAAGACAGTCACCTTGTTTTAAATGTGAATGAAACAAAAAGTGATGGGGTCAGGTCAAACCTAATTTCCATAATTGGAGAAAAAGCGGAAGGGGTGTAGTACTATAAATTTAAATACTTGTTCATTTGGAGAACAGTCTGAACTGTATATGTCACAGCAAAGCCATCTGAAGAAAGGACGGTGCAAACTATACTTCTTGAGAAAGGAGACTAAAGAGTCGAAGGCAGAGACATTTTCAGATTCTTTTTAATAAAAACCAGTGCAAAGATCTTTCCTGCCCACAGACATTAGCAACTACAAATACTTTTTGAATAAGCTTAAACAATAGGGACAACTACTGTTATTAATAAAATGCATTTTTTTTCTTTCATTTTTATTATGCTCCTTCCAACAAGTAAAATATTTTTTTTACATCAGTAAAATTTAAAATAGTTATTTTTTATATCAAAAATGCAAATTTTGGTAAACATTCAATTTCTAAATTCCTTTAAGTAACACTTTAGTAGCTGTTTTAAACGGAAAACAAAACAAAAAAACATTTTTATTTTATGCAATTCACATTTTTTTGTTACAGGTTGAAGACCAAAAACAGAAAATTATTGCTGATTTTCACCCCTCTCCATGAATAAAATAACAGCATATCATATGGCATTCAGGGTTAAAGAGGTAACTGAATACCGCATACAAAATACAAAACTAAAAGAATAAAACCTCAAATTTTATTTTGGTTAAAAAACACAATATAAATGGCACGATTTCATGACCTTTTACTCAACTCAGCTGCAAAGACTTTCATAGAGATGCAAGCATTGGTTGCAGCACACCGAAAGCAAAGTATAATGTATAAAGCATTTTGTGCGATTTTTCTATTTTTTCCAGCAATACAGAGAAAACCTGTGGAAAGTTTAAGCAGCATTATTTCTATTTTTATCTTCTTAATCCTGCCTGGACAACTTTGGACTGCATTAATACATTGATTTTCCCAGTAACTCAAAGGGCATGTATTGGATTTTCTCTGCTGCTTTGATCGCAAACCATTGAATAGTAAAGCCATAGACCTTCCAATTACAAAACACGTTACTTTCCTTTCATATTAAATTCACACTTTCTAAAACAAGCATATTCTGTACTGTACTCTTTCACAATATAAAGGACATTGATTTAACAAAAATTTTATTTGCTTTCTCTATCTTAGCTCATCCTATTTTTTTTTAATAAACATGCTGATATTGTCCTTCTTTATAATACCTGCCTGCAAATTCTTTAAAATTCTGTTGTTTCATCCCTGCACTTCAGGAAGACTAGAGGCTGCAATTCTGACCACCTGAACAGTAAAACTGCACTCACTGTCTATAGTGTCTTCACAAAAGGACTACATTAACACTCCCAAAGCCATTTATTGTTCCAACCTAATCATAATTGACAATGGAGGGTGGTCGCTGTGGCTCACCAAAACAGTTACAAACAATGTATTTTAAAAAAAAGCTAGCCAAACATCACTTTAGACACAATTTAACAACGTATAGTATACATTTTATGCTTTTTGTCTTTGGCATCTTTCACGTTTGACATCTTTCACTCTAGCCTGTTCGTCATGTTCTCATCTGAATAACAGCTTCTGGGTTTTGAGACACTTAAATTCAAGGATTCAGGATTCCAGGATTCTTTATTGTCATTCAACATACATGATGGTACATGAAGTGGAACGAAATTATGTACTCACGGTACTATTCCACCCAAGAGCTAATATTAAAATAGATAAAATAAGTTTAAAAAAAAATTTAAATAAATAAAATCGAAGTAAAGTAAGTAAAATAAATAAAATAGGAATATACGGTATTAAAGTGCGGGTATAGTAAAAATTTGTAGTCCGTGCAGTGGTTTGTTCAGGATGAGTTCAAGAGTCTAACAGCTTCAGGAATGAAGCTGTTTCTGAGACGGGTTGTTCTACACTTGATGCTCCTCAGCCTCCTGCCTGAGGGGAGCGGAACAAAAAGTGAGTGTGCTGGGTGGGTGGGATCCTTCCTGATGCAGGTGGCCCTCTTTCTGCATCTGGAGGTGTAGATGTCTGTGATGCTGGGGAGGCTGACTCCAACAATCCTCTGTGCGATCTTCACCACCCTCTGCAGAGCTTTCCTGTCTGCAGCAGAGCAGCTTCCATGC
>JAVLVB010000580.1:660520-674286 GCA_032876305.1 Orestias chungarensis | reverse complement strand
TGTAATAAAATCACATGGTCAACTGTATCAAAGGCAGCGGTCAGGTCCAGCAGAACTAGGACAGAGACTTTGCCTGCATCTGAGTTTAGGCGGATGTCGTTTGTCACCTTGATCAGAGCTGTCTCAGTGCTGTGGTGGGGCCTAAAGCCTGACTGGAAAGCATCAAACACATTGTTAGACAGGAGAAAGTCACTCAGCTGTTGGTATACAAAGGTTGAATGACTCTATAGCTATAGGGCTGGACTTCAAGAGCACTGGTATATACAGTCGGTAGACTTTTGCGGGTTTATATTTCATTATCTTTCAATAAAAGACAGGCACAGTTGTCCTCATAAATACATTTCTACTATATCAGCACTGATAAAAAAAAAGTAAAATGGTGAGTAGTTATTAAATATTGAAAACCTCATGCCCATAGTCCTCCAATGTAAAACCTTATGTTTTCAGTTTTTGAAATTCAGCTGCTTACAATCACTGGCATGAGGTTGTCAAAAGGTTCTCTTCCAACCATTATAATTTCAGTGTGAAATATAAATGTGCTCACACTGTGGCCTTGTCATGACATTGTAAAAAGGAGGGAACTAGTGACTGAAATAGAAAAAGGAAAAGGTGAAACAGTTAAGTGTAACAAAAATGTAAACAAGTGCCATGGAACGATTTTTTTTTCAAGTAATACTTTAATACTTTTCCAAATCTCTCCATTAAAAGTGTTGCCATGGAATGGAAATTAAATTGAAATAACTGATTTTTAAATGCCAGCAATGAACACGTTAAGAACATGAAGGATTTTGACAACACTAACAATGAACTGTTTTACTTTAGCTTTCCAGACTCTGTCAACAATGTGGAGGTAATTTATAGTGATGCTAAACCAAATTGCTAAATAGCTAAATAATGTAATGAGTTTCAAAACAATTGCTTGAGTGAATCGTGAACTGCCGCTCTCCCTGGAAGTACCATTTTGGAGTCCTTACACTTGCAGTTTTTAAACAGAAACGTAATGTGATTTTAAAATTAGTTTTTCTTTTTTTATTTCAGGTTTATATAAGATGTTCTTCTTTCTCTATTTCCGCTTTATCTCTTTGTAACAATTTTCTGGAATACATCTGTGAATAAGTAAATTTAGAGTTATTTTCCATTGACGTGTGCAACATTACTGTTAAGTTGCTATATCCTGTGACTTGAGGAACTGCTGCCCTGACAAGCCATCACTTGGTAAAGCAGCAATCCAATCCTTTCTTTTAATATTTAAAAAAATTTCAGGCAGCAGTAAACACACATGAATTTTTTTGGTAAACATCTGAAGAAAAAAATATGTTTTAATACTTCAATTAATTTTGTATTTTCGATTTTCTAATAATCAAATTTATATCTAATAACTAAGTCAAAAACAAATCTCACTCCCATATGATCCAAAAAGTTTCTGCTTTAGAAGATTATTGTCATGATCTGTGTTTTGGTTCGGTTCTGTTTCTTCCTGTGTGTATGTGTGTCTCCACTCATTATCATTTACAGCTGTTTCCAATAATCCAATCTTCTTCTCCACCAATCACACCCCGGTTCCACAGTATTTAAGCCCTTCTCATTCTTTCACTCACCGCTGGATCGTCTGTTGTAGTTCCCTGTAGCTTTGCCTTCTCGTCTCTCTGCGTCATCTCCTGTTGTAATTCCCTGTAGCTTTGCATTCTCGTCTCTCTGCGTCATCTCTTGTGGTCATTCCCTGTTGTCCTTCCTGAGGTCTTCCCCTGATGTCCCTCGCCTCTCGCTTCAGAGTTTCTCGGCCCCTACGTCTCCGGTAAGTCTCTTGCTCGCTAGCTCTCAGTCCTGGCTCTTCACCTTGGTCCCCTGGTCTCATCCCGTGTTCTCTGTTTGTCTTAGTTCCTATAGTCCCCGGTTCCCGTGTTCTTCCCCTCCTGATTATTATTTGTTATTATTTTTATCTGTTAGTTTAGTTCCTCCCTTCCCGTGTTCCTTAGCTGTGTTTGTTTATTTTATTAGTGTCGTTGTGTTTGTTTATGTTAGTTTCCCACGTCTCGTGTGCTCCATGCTTGTTTACATTTTTGTAGTCCCGCTCCGCTCTCTTTTGGTTTACGTCTCGCGTTGTTCCGTTTCCGGTTGCCTGTAGTTCCTTGTATTGTCCCGTTTCATGTTTTATAATCAACCCCTACAATAAATTATATTCATTCAACTCCACCTCTGCTCGAGTCATTAAAACATTTCCTGACAATTATACAACAAAACACGTTTAAATTAACCTTCTACTTGTTAGACTCCCAATTAATCCAGGTGTTTTTTTGTCCACAGCTGGTTTCCTGCAGCTAATGGAAATTAGTTCCGTTAGCATATTGCTTTCTTTATTTTTTAAGCTTATGTTTACCTTTTTTCTTTGGGCTTTGTAATGTGGACAAAAGTTTTATATTAAATAAATCAATACCTTACTATACCAATACAGAAGACATGTAGCAGTATGCCACTCATACCTACACCTGCACCTATTATATGTCCACACAAATGTTTATTTGCAAACAAAGTAAGGTTGGAAAATGTGTATGGACAATATACATGCACACACACATCAATGTACTTTGAGAACTGGGGGAGAACTGAGTCGTACTTTAGAACTCCTCTCTGAAACTTCTGTACTGTTACCTACCCATTATCCCATTGAGACGGTGTCCTGCCCACAACCAAAACCAAATAGGTTAAAAATCAATCTAAAAAAACGGAATCCTGAAAAGCTCAAAGATAAAAATAACTCAGTTTAAACAAAAATGTACTACTAATAAATTTGGCATATTGGACATCAGATCCCTCTCCTCAAAGTCTTTATTAGTTAATGACTTAATTCTTGATAATCAAAATTATTTGCTTTGTCTCACAGAAACCTGGCTGCAGCAAGAGGATTATGTATGCATCAACGAATCAACTCCCTCTAATTATTCAAATTTTTACATTCTTCAAATTATTTGGAGAGGTGGAGGAGTAGGAAACATTTTCCAATCCGATTTATTAATTAATCCCAGCCCTACTACTAGTTGTAGTACCTTTGAACATTTAACCCTTAGCCTTCCTCCTCCAACCTATAAAAGAGTTACACTACTTCTGTTTGTTGTTTTCTATTGCCCCCTGGGTCCTTACTCTAAGTTTATAGATCAGATCTCGGATTGTTTATCTGAATTAGTGTTAATTACTGAGAAAGTCATTATGGTAAGAGATTTTAACATTCATGTTAACACCAAAAATGAAAGCCTAAATGCAGCCTTTCTGCCATTTTAGACTCAATTGGCTTTACTCAACAAATCCAGACACTCACCCACTCTCTTGGTCACACTTAGTGACCTAGTGATGACCTATGGCACTGAAAAGGTACTGTGCTAGCTCATAACCCTCTACTTTTTGACCACTTTTTGATATATTTTGAGTCCTTTTTTACTGAGTACTCAAAATCTATAATTTTATAGTAGGTGTCTGTAAATAGTATATTATAGATAGTAGGAACTGGATAATGACTCGAGCAGAGGTGGATTTGCAAGAGGAATAAATGATTTATTGGACTGAACATAAAACAAAGATAAAAGGTAATGCGGAACGGACCAGGGATAATGTGGGAAACAACTAGAACATAAACAAAGTAAAACTACTGGATGAATGAAGAGGAACGCGGGAACTAAGAACTGTGAAGAGAACAAAACAATGAAATGAACAAACCAGCGTATGAACAACGACAACAACGACGCAAGGAAGACCGGAAGCAATGAAGACAACAAAATCACTGGAGAAATAAACTATTGAAAACAAACTTATAACAAAATAGCAATGAAGGCGGTGAGGGAAATCAGAGACAACGAAGAAGCAAAACCACTAAAGGAAAAACTAAAGAAGGGGAATGGAAGAATATGAAGGAGGAGAGAACCCAGCGCAGAGAACCAGGCGAGCAGGAGGGGACCTTACTGGGAGGCGGTGAGGACTGGCAGGAGAAGGAGCACAGAGCGACAAGGAAGGTAAGGTAACGGACAATCCAGCGGTGAGTGAATGAATGAACCAGGCTTAAATACTGAGGAGCAGGAGGTGGAGCAGTAGAGAAGATGACCAGATGATTAGGAACAGGTGGAAAACATAATGAAAGAACTCAAGCTGAAGGAAAACAGAGAGAGGGAGAGAGAGAGAGCAAGGAAAGCAAAATAGAACAATACAAAAATGCTAACACTAATAAAAAATAACAGAACTGCAAGAAGAACTAAAATGAAAATATATGCTGAACCAAAGAAATAATAGAGAAAACGTCAACTATTAAGAACATAAAATACATAAACCACTAACTCAGAAACCAAACTAAAAAAAGACAACAGGAATTAAGACAGTGTTTATCAGACAAAGCTGTTACAAGATTTAAAGAATCCATTCCACCTTTAATTTCTTCAGTATCTCAGAGAAACATAGTGGGGGGCAGCAATTTAATTGATGCTTTTGTTCATAGTATTACGTCCTGCATTAGACAACATAATCTCCATAAAGGGGAACATGATTACTCATTGGAGGTTGGCTCCCTGGTTAGATTCAAAACTTCGTACCTTTAAGGAGAACACCAGGAAATTGGAGAAGATATGGCGGTCTTCACTTTTACAGGAATCCTATTTATACTGGAAAAAGAGCATGCTTTGGATCCAATCCAAACCAAATAGTTTAAAGAAGTATTTCCTATTACTCTTACCCCCATTTTGGATATGATTAATTTGTCATTAGTGAATGGCTATGTACTAGAGGCTCTTAAAAAGCCTCTAAAAAAGGAAACTGCTTAGTCAACCCCTTAAACTGTATAGCATTAAATTGGCCACTGGTAAAGATGTAAAGAGCAGTGGTGTTATATTTGATCAGGATATGTATTTAAGTCCCATATAAGACAGGTCCCTAAGATTTCTTTCTTACACATTAGGAATATAGCCAAAATTTGGAATATATTCTCTTGTACTGATGCTGAAAAACTTGTCCATGCATTTGATACTCTAAGGCTGGACTATTGTAACTCTTTATTAACAGGGAGTTTTGCAAAATGCAGTTAAAAGTCTTTAGTTGGTCCAAAACGCTGCAGCAAGAGGTCTGATGAAATTTAAAAAGACAGATCATGTTTCCCCTATTTTAGGGTCCCTTCATTGGCTCCCTGTCAAATTACGAATAGATTTTAGGATTCTTCTTTTGACATATAAAGCACCCACTAATCAAGCTCCATCATACATTAGAAATCTAATTACTCCTTATGTCCTTAACAGTGCACTTTGCTCTCAGACTGCAGGTTTACTGGTGGTCCTAGAATCTCTAAAAGTAGAATAGATCCTTTAGTCATTAGGCTCCTCTCCTGTGGAACCAGCTTCCAGGTATAGTCGTGAGGCAGAAACCCTGTCGAAAGTAGAAGCTAGGAGGAAAATCTTCCTTTTTGATAAAGCTTATAGTTAGGAAGAGGTAGAGAAGACAGCTTAATCCAGTTGGGAAAGGAACTCAGTCTAGACGGACGATTTACCTTTGCTCTACCTTCTTCATGTCTCACTCTACAGGCTTAGGTTATTTAAGGTATTTCTATAGTTATGCTGCTAAAGGCTTAAACTGCTGGAGGAAAATTTGACAACATCTCACTTTGCTACTTTGTTCCTTTGTCCAATCTGCTTTAGTTACCATTATTTCAACCATGTTAACCTTTTGTTTGGTCTTAGTGTTCTTTTCTCCATAGTAGTCATACCTGGTCTGGCGTTCTGTTAGCTGACATGGCTTCTTGGAGGAGAACATGGGCTGAGAGGCTGCTGGCTTTTTTCTCTTCAAACCCCCAGTCTGTCGTGGCAGATTGCTGCTTGTACTGGAATTGCTTTAAAGTCAATGAGAACACAAGCCATTATTTCGGTCTGCTGATTCCAGAGAAGTAAAAGCTGCAAGTCAATGACTTGATGTAATCTGCTGGGAATACATTTTAAAACTCATTTTAACACTGATGATGTCCACCCAGTGGTCCAGAGCACTAATCCAGTGAGATTGACTTTCTCCTTGTAAAGGCATAGTGTACTTACAATGTAAACATTTGTTTGTTTAGATGCCGTTTGCCTTCAAAAATTTGGATAACTGAATTAAAAACATCAGCTTTTCTTGACTAAGCCTCTTAACATTTGGTGTCAACAAGCACTTAAACTCTCTTCAGAACAATTTTCTGATTTATGCCTACTGGCTTATTGCCAGAACACAACTCTACATCCATCCCTCTGTCTGTCCATCTGTCATTTATTTTTTCGAAGCATCCCTGAAAACAGACATGAATACCAAACAGTGCTACAGTTGACCACTGTTAAATGTGCATAATACTATCATCATACATCTTGTTTTCATCATGTTTTCATCCAGTGTTTTTATCTTGTGATAGATTTTTTTTAAGATTTAGAAAAACTGAAAATATATGTTTTCTTTTTAAGTAAAAATAATAAATCATTACGGGGAAGAGAGAAGTATTATCTGTCCTCTTCCGTCCAGAGAGGACATAACCAGCTCCTGGTGATTTAAAAGCTGTGTTTACTGGTGGCCATCGCCCATTCTTACCCATTTTTCTACACTAATTGGTAAACTATTTTCTGTCTTGGGATTATTTATTTTAAAACAGTCAAAGGAATGTTTTTCAGGTCAAATTTTAGTCCTTTATTTTCAAAAGGACTTTTTTTCAGTGGAAGTGCTTCAAATGTTAATTCATTAACTGAATAAACAATAATGTCTTTCTGTTCTTGACTCTATCAAGTAATACACAGCATGAATTGCTTCAATATTTGCTCCCGTGGTAATGCGTACCATGGCTGCATTCAATAATGTTCATGACAAAGAGCTAATTTTTTACACAACTTTTAAATGCTCAAACTTCAACCTTGCTTGGAAGTAATACACTGTGCTCTATTACGAATGCCTTGCTTGGCATAAAACATAAAGCTTGAACACAGAGCACAGTAGGGAGGGCTTCGATGAGCAGAAGGGGCGTTTCACATCCTTGTTATGTAGACATTCAAAATGATCACCTATTAATACTTATGTTTCCATAAAATTAAATTCCTGTTTTATGTTTGATACTCATAAAAAAGCTATTGAAAATGGCTTGAATTGTTTTTACATTTTAGGCAGCAGTTATATAATATCTTTTTACGCTGGTTTGTATATCATTTAAAAATGTTGCATTATAAAATGCGATATATGTTTTGGAACATCTTTTTAACAGGGCTTAATTAATTAATGTTTAGAGAAAGTATTATCACCAAATAATTGTTAGCCTGAGCTCAAACCACAGTAATTAGCAAATTCAAATTGTAATTGTAATAAATACAATTAGCCTTATTGTGGTGCCACTTCCAGGTATGAGCCCCAACTTCCACAGTATCCTAATTACATTTTTGTTGACAATCATCTAATTCTCAACAGGTCATTGTGATGTCCTGATTTAAAACCCAAGGTCCTCACTTAGCAATGGCTGTAACATGTTATGTGAGGTTTGAGCTACTGTTGTTACCATGGTATTGCAGTTAGTGTGTAAAGCATCATTATCTTCCATAGCAGAGTACAAAATTAATTCATACGACCTTCTAAATTCAACTGGATATTATGTTAAGTTTGAATATATTAGTTTTAGTGAAAACACTTCTGAAGTGAATTTCTATCTTACTGATACAAATCAGATTACATAGACATGGTCATTTTTCTTTTGTTCAATTACTTAAGGTGCTAGCTCAGGTATAATAGTTAGAAAAGCGATTTAAAATTAAAGAAGAGAAGTAAAGTCTTGAGGTAATTCAATCGTTGAAATAATATATCCATCTAATTCTAATAGCTACAAAGATGAGCATTAACAGTGTTAAAAATTCTTTTGTTTTTTAAGTCGGCAGCTACATTTTGAGTCACTCATTTTAACCAAAAGGCAGGTATTATTAATAATAGTAATGATTAAGTTATGTTGGTACAACTGATGTAAAAGCCTATATCATTTTAACTCTTAACTGTCATTGCAACCTTTTGCAAAAGGTTGCAATGCCAGTTTAACAACACAGATATTCCTTGGTAAAATAAATAAAAAAATAAATAGTTTACTAATTAAAGTAGATATAATTCAGCATGTTTTGATGCATTAAACTTATATAAATCATAGCGTAGGCTTTTTAAAAAAGATTGCAGGAGATTTCTATTGCAGATTATTTCTTTAAATCTACTTCAATAAGTAATAATAATAATAATAAACTTTATTTGCCAGGTACATACAGGACATACCAGGAATTTGTTTTGGTGTAATCACACCGAGGCAGCCATTTGCGGCGCCAGGTAGGCAGTAGCGCAAAGCTAACAGCCACGTCTCAGTGAAGTACAAAACTGTCAATGAATAAAAGTCCCTGTTTTTCCCCGGCAGCAGTTTTGGTTCCTCAATTTTGTTGGGAAGTGAGCGCACGTTAGAGAGAAATTTTGCAGATAAAAGTGATCATAGTCCGCGCTGGCGAAGACGTACCAGCACTCCGGCCCGTTTCCCTCTTCTCCGGCGTTTCACTGAGTGAACAAAGGTGAGCGCACCTTTGACCAGAATGTTCAAAATTTCCAGAGCAATAGGCAGAAAAGTTGGTAATAATTCCTCTGGTGCAGTGGCCCTGATGTGCACGAATGCACCAACACGCTGAGGCGACCATCTGCGGCGCCATCTTGATTTAACCTCTTAATGATTGAACTGACTTTTCTAAATATTTCTGTATATAAATTGGATCTTTTAGTATTGCCAATTTATTCAGACAGCACACAGAAAACACTATACACACACACGCACACACACACACACACACGCATGCACGCATGCACACACAAACACACACACACACACACTTTATACACTTTTACTCTTTATGCCTATATCTATAGCAAAGAAAATACCATTGCTGATTAAAACCAGTCAACATATTTTTACTCACAGTGTTTTTCCATAGTCTTTTGTCATGGCATGCTGGCACTATTTCACTAGATCATCACTTTCTAATTTTGGACGCAACACATCTGCTACCAATTAGCGAGACTGATTGAATTTGGGTTTGAACAGGAACATAAAGTTTGCACACACACAGCAACTTGAGCACACTCACATTTTATATCTAAGTGGCAAACCAGATCTGTCTGTTCTCCATGGTGTTGAAGGTTATTTGGGGTTTTATATTGAACAAAAATTAATATAAATCCATTTGGTTTTATTCTGAAAAGGGCAAGATTTAGACAAGAGGCTAAGGACAAGAAAACCATTCCTTAAACAGCATCATGACCTGTTTTTTTTTCTTAACTTTTTTTCTGAAAAAACTTTAGTTTGCTCTGTTTCAAAATTATTTCAAAATAGTGTAACCCTAAACAAACAGGCATACTGTTTAAAAACCTAACCCATAACCCTACTCCTAATTTACTTATTTACAGTTAGTTTTCATATACTTCAGCTTTAGCAGGCATATTTATAACATCAAACTCTGGCCTTGTCATAATTTCTACACACTGTAAATTGCTGTTCTTCCCTTTTACTTTTTGAACTCCTGTTTCACATCAGGAGAAGCTTTTCAGTCTTGGCAATACAGAGTCAGTTTACCGCAACCCTTATCTGTTCCTGGTGTTTGGTTTGTGTATTGTGTCTCATAGGTCTTATCTGACACACACATACACACCCTTGGGTTTTTGTTCTAAATGAGAACTTAATCTTGAGACAAACACTCGAGAAAAAAAAAAAAAACACTTATCACATCTTGTTATCTGGCTGAGTGCTTTCAGAGCTTTGATGTTGAATATCTTCCACATAATTGTATACACCTTTCCCAAACAAACACAGATACACAAGAACCTCCCCAGAATAAACTATGTGAAATCAGGAGTCTTCCATATATTTTCTTCTGAAATAAGTTGACAGAGTCAACCACAATCTTATTGATTCATAAATGATGAAGGGAATATCTGGTGAGAGATGCGAATAAATTCAGATTTGAGCTTGCTGTGACAAACTTCAGATATCCCAAACAGACATAAATTAAAGCAACACTCTGAGGAAATTAAATTAAAACCTAATAAAGTGTTTCCCACAGGATTTTAAGAGACTCTGTTGGTAGGGTTTTTGACCCTCTGAGGTTTTAATGTGTCTACGTGTTTAAGGCTGATGTTTCACACTAGTGCATTTTGAGACCATGAATGTAAATAACCATATATGAACATACTTGGATAAAAACAATCTTACAAAGCATCTCGGAAGTATTTTAAATTTAATACAGAATAAAACAATACCAAAAACTTTCTCACTCGAAGAACCAATAAACAAACAATTTTAGACAGGCTATTAAAAAACTATTTATACCCTTTGCACCCAGGTCCTAAACATTAGATTTTTTTGGGCTTTTTTAAAATAAGCTCCAGAGCCTATATGTACTTAAAATGGGTTGATTAATGGAGATCCTCAAGAAGCAGCGAGGTGTTCCCCTTTAAGCTTACTGTGGAGTTCTGATTTCACCTAAAAATTTAAGATAACTAAGATTAATCAAAAGACATGAAAGGAGGAGCTGCCTTTGGAACATATATTTTAAGCCTAGGTGCAGCGACAGCTAAAACACTGTAGCCTGCTTCAGTCCTTCAGTCTTGTTTCTTTGATTATATGAAATTGTCTGTTTGATCCGGTGGTGCTTATCGATGTATTGACGTCACTTTCTCTGTACTGAAACTTTTCTAGTCAATTCTAAACACACCTGCACTTTAATCACACATTTCTGTTGCTCCACTTCAAATTTTTAGAAACCGTAATTCTCCTAAAGTGGCTTTTTTTGTGTAGCTTAGTTAGCTTAGCTTTTAGCGGCGTGATAGCTTCTCCCTCTGCCACTTCTCTTTCCTGCTCTGTGTGTCAGATTTTTAGTTATTCCTCTGCCTCCTTTAGAGATAATGGTATGTGCATAAAATGTAGCTTTTTTGTAGCTTTGGAGGTGAGGGTGTCTGAATTGGAAGCCCTGCTCCCCGCTGTTAAAACACCCGAAGATAGCCAAGGCTCATTAGCTAGTGTGGAGTCAACAAGAACAGCCTACCGTAGTGGTCCTCCAGCAGATAACCATGCTGCCGCGAAATCAGTCTGGCTGGGCGACCGTATGCAGAAAGCATAGTCCCAGAACCCAGCCTAGGGCACAACAACAACCTGTTCACGTTTCAAATCAATTTTCCCAACTCGGCGATTCACCAGCTGAGAAGCAGACTTTGGTAATTGGCAGCTCCATAGTCTGAAATTTGGGTTTAGAGAAACCATCAACCATACTCAAATGTTTGCCAGGGGCCAGAACAGGCGACATAAAATCATACCTAAAACTGGTGGCTAAGGATATTCATACTGTAAAATTATTATTCACGCTGGCGGTAATGAAACCTGTGTACTGCCTTAAAATATTAAGCTATGTTGAAATTCATCACTTTGTAATTAGTTTAAAAAAAAAGTATATATTCTTGGTTTTAAGACATTGCGTCAGAGTGAGTGGTCTTTTACTTGGTCTTGAGAAACCGTGTTGTGGTGAGCGCTCCCTTTGTTAGCAGCAGTTATGTAACCTGCTCCGTTTGTTTTTCATCCCTTACATGCTCAGAACAGCTGAGTTGAGCACGTACAGCTAAGCAGTCAGCTGAAATTATATTGTTTGGCCTGGAAAATATTTATCTGTAGGTATTATAATTTGAGGAATAAGTATATTTTCGTATTATTACCTACATGTGTGTTTCTATGTTTATAGTTTACTCCGTTAACATTAGCTAATGCTAATATTCTAATTCGTGCTAACATGCTAACTTTTCTAATTTTGTTTATTTATGGAGGCCTACTGAAATGTAATTATTTTATGCTTACTCATACCGTGATTCTAGTGAGTAAAGTATGCTTTATTTCTGTATTCTTCAGTTTTACGGTTTTGTGGAATTAGGACTTCAGTAAAGGACAAGAAACGTCAAGCCTTGTGGTTTTTTGAAGGGCTTCTAGCAAACTCTTATTTGGCTGTCTAGCTTTGCATCGACACTTGCACTGCGAGGGCAGCACAACCTGGTTATGACAATCGGAAGTCACTAAAATTTGTTTTGCTTCTGTGTATGCGTTTGCAAAAACATTGTCAGACTCTGTAGTTTTCTTTGGTCTCCTGCCGTATTGGACCAGTGATGACATGTTTAGTCGTATGGTGTCATTTAACCGCTGGTTATCTAGGTGGTGTCCAGAAAACGGTGTGGGTTACATTGATAATTGGCAAACTTTTGGGGGAAACCTGGTCTGGTCCGGAGAGACTGCATCCCTCCCATTTTGGACGAAGCAGCTCTCCTTTCAAGAAATATGGCCGAATTTATTATCCCCAAATTACTGACAAACCAGTGTCCAGACCAGGAACCAGAATCCTACTTTAGAACTCTCTGCAGCTTCTGTACTGTTACCTACCCATTATCCCATTGAGATGGTGTCCTGCCCACGACGAAAACCAAATTGATTAATGACCAATCTAAAAAGGAATCAAGGAATCAAGGAATCTTTATTTGTCATCACATCACATGTGGTACATGAGGTGGGACGAAATTCTAATCCCCCGGTCCAGTTTACACCCTGATGGCAATTTTAAATAATGTAATAAAATATAAGAATATAATAACTATGCGAGACTAGAATTTGAGCTACACAAAATCTACAATATGGACACAGAATCTACAATATGGGACTTCGGACATAGCAGGATTTAGGATCGGAATGCAAATATATAATACATTATAAGTTATAAAGAACTATACGAGAAATGTGATTTGACTCCACAGAATATATAATATTGACACGGAATCTACAATATAGTACTTCGGACATAGCAGCAATCAAAATTCGGAGTGGAAGTGACATATTAATTGACATTTTAAAGGGACATTTTAAAGTGAAACATTAAAGTGAACCATTACAGTGACATTTTAATGTGACATTTTGAAGTGTGATATTAAAGTGAACAGTGCCAGTTAAATGAGAAAGTGTTTTTCAGTTCTGATTGTCATTGCGTGTGTTTGAGAGTCTCACAGCTTCAGGAATGAAGCTGTTTCTCAGTCTGGTTGTTTTACACTTGATGCTCCGCAGCCTCCTGCCTGAGGGGAGCGAGACAAAAAGTGAGTGTGCTGGGTGTGTGGGGTCCTTCATGATGCCGGAGGCCCTCTTTCTGCATCTGGAGGTGTAAATGTCTGTGGTGGTGGGGAGGCTGACTCCAACAGTCCTCTGTGCAGCCTTCACCACCCTCTGCAGAGCTTTCCTGTCTGCAGCAGAGCAGCTTCCATGCCACACGTTGATGCTGGAGCACAAGACGGTCTCCACCACACAGCTGTAGAAGGAAGTGAGAACTGCTCTTTGGGACCGGGATGATGGTGGCGGTCTTCATGCAGGTGGGGACAGCTGCCTGGATGAGGGAGGCGTTGAAGATGTCCGCCAGCACGTCTGAGAGCTGGTCCGCGCACTCTCTCAGGAATCAGGAATCAGGAATCGTTTATTGTCATTCACACACATGGGGTACATGAGCACAAACGAAAATTCTGGGGTGACGAAGACCCGTTGCTGCTGCACCTTCCGGCGCGCTGCATCGTGTCCTTGAGGACAAGGGAAAATGACACATAGGGAGAGATGAGGGAGAAAAAAAATACAATTCACACTTTATCCTTGACAGGATACAGCTTGAAGTTCCAAAAAACCTCTGCACAGCAACAGTAACACAACAGAACAGAGCCTTGGG